>JAOQMS010042732.1:0-13149 GCA_027563885.1 Erythroxylum longipes
AATAATATAAAACTGCAATTCGAATCTCATAATTATAATCGCATTATAATTTCTAATTGCATGATAATTATTCCATGAATTTTATCTTTATGATTAATAATTAAATAATTAATAAATACACAAAGATAAAGAATATCTTTTATTGAATAATAATAATGTCATACAAATAAAATGACAACCAAAATAAATTAGCTGCAAGGGTCATTCATAGTGAAGTATGATGCTCCTGCACTAACCAATCTTGCTATTGTAGTCCAGTGGTCTGAAAGCCATTGAAGAATCATTGAAGTCTCGTTTAGATGTAACAATGGCAGTTGGAGCTAGGCCTAATTGCTCCTTGGATTCAGTGAAATGCTGTGGAAAGGAATGTGATTCCACGGTTTGCGAAGCGTTCAGTTCTTCATTTTCAACTTCCAAGAACGAAAAAGAAAATGCTCTCTGCCTACCATGTTTGGTGAAAAAACAATGTCATGCATCTTTTATACTCTCCTTTTCCAATTGAAATGCTTGAGATCTACCTGAAATCAGAATTGGAAGTAGCAGATATGGACAAAAACTGGTTGACAGAAATTCCTGACTGAAGATCCCACCATGGAACTAGAAACTCTCAACTTGTTATGCTTTCTTTTGCACACTTGCCACTGCAGTATTCTCAGGTTACTTGGAACTGTCAGTCCGCCCCCTGTGATCCTGATAAGCAAACATCAATGACACATGCATATTGGGCAGGTCGTATATTAGTGTTTCAAAGGCGTACTTTGGCAAGGGAACCTATTGTCGATGTCCCAAGCAAGAGGAGAGGCCTTATCAGCATGAGAATATATGGCATTGCCGTAGCAATCGACACAAATCAGTTCAGGGTCAAGTCCAGCATTGCTCGAAAGCAATATCAGTAATGAAAGGGATGAGATAAACGGTAACACGACCTATGTGAGGATAAAAATATGATAATCTATCTAGGTCGTTAGAGCAGAGTTGAATTGATAACGCCGAGTGATTAAGCCGCTTCCACAGAAGATTCGCGCGGTTTCCTAGTTGGGTTTGCTTTTGGATCAGTAACTGGGAACAATTTGTCCATTTCCTAGGCTCTCCAAACCTACAAAGGCAATTAGCAACAGAATATCCAAATTAACCAGACTACATAACTAGAACTAGGATTTCACCTGAGTCTCTCGAGCTGCCGTTTGTTGTTTAGTTTTTCAATTAAAAGTTAACCTCCTCCATCTCCGGAAACAAAAGAACGATACAAACACGGGAAAATACACAGAATTTCATTTTTAGATTCTCAATTTATATTCCTTCTTTCCTCCATTTTTCTAGAAACCAAACAGACCTTTTATATATTTACCTTGTGTTTCTGCATCAGAAATGGAGTGAAAGTGAAGGGAGGGCCATAGTTGTAAGCTTCCAAACCACCATTTCTACACAGCTTTGCATAGGCTTTTGGGTACCCAAGTCCCTCATCGACCACCATATCTTCTTGGATGAGTGCATGATCCTCCAAATCCATAGCTAAAAATTCGCTTCTTTTCTTGATTTCGAGCGAGAACACAAATACGAGAAAGAACGACTTGCCTTGAACAGAGTACCATAGTGGGAGACAAGAAAGTTAACGGTCGAATTCCTTGCTTCCAATTAATTGGGATTTTGCCACGCCAGCAAGTGAATGGTGCCTGTTACTGTAACGGCTAGACTTAGACTGCCCCAATAAATAATTTAAGATTTTGTGAGCTTTTATTAATTAATTAAACATTTTTTAAGACTAGGATTAGATATTATCGGTCATTTAGTTTCACTTTTGTTTTTCTGTTGTTATTTTTGATTTCTGTTTCCTGTTTTTGGTTTCTGTTTTTTCTTAAAAAAACGAAAACCTATTTGGTTGAGATTTATAATATAAAAACTGAAAAAAAATGTTTGGTTGAGATTTGTAATAAAAAAACTAAAAACAAAGATATGTTTGATTTTATCATCTTGTTTCTATTTTTTGTAATTATACTCTTATGTGTAATAATTATAATATAATAAATTATATTTTAAAATTAATTAATTATCATTATAGTTAAAATTAAAATATATGCAAATCAAATATTATTTAAAAAATTACAAATTAATTTATATAATAAAATTATATAAATTAGAAATTATATTAAGTCATTCTAATAAATAAAATATGTCCATCAGCTATAATTCTTGAAAACATAATAGTATTATCATTTATAAAAAAGAAACATAAATTAATTAGAAATAATATAATTACTCCACATTTGTCTAGCAATTTCATTTCGCTTCTAAGACATACTTCGAAGTTGTGCTGGAGTGATATTATACTCCACTTGAGAACTTGCATCTTCATTTTCACTTTCTCTAATTTGTTCTTCATTTTCAGCACAACTGTCAAATAATTCATCGCTTTATCCATACATTCTAATATAGTTGTGTATAACACAACAAGTAATAACGATGTATTTTTGTTTCTTCATATCATAACTCGGCATATTTTTAAGTATAGGGAATCTTGCTTTTAGAATGTCAAAACATCTTTCAATAACATTTCTTAATGAAGAATACCTATAGTTAAACAATTCATGTGGTCTTTGAGGTCTTCCTCTATATCTATAATCTCGCAAATGATATCTTTCACCTCGGTATGGTGAAAAAAATCCAAGCACATTAGTGTAGCCTGAATCAACCAAATAATACTTGCCTAATATATAAAGAACATTATATTAACAAAAAATATTTAAAATGAATTATAATTACTATGTTTATTTAAAATAATTTATTACCTTGTGGAGGCATAGGAAATTGATTCGCTGGATTTGTCACTATTTCCAAAAAAACTCGAGAGTCATTTGCAATATCTTCCCATCCAACCATTACATATGTAAAACACATGGCAAATGAGCAACAACACATAATATTTTGGATTGGATTAATTCTTTTGCCCCTGTATGGTATTTGTTCATCGGTCGGAACATGTGCATCAATATATGTGCCATCTATTGCTCCTATACAATCCTAAAAATTAAAAAATATATTAAAATAATTTTTAATCATAAGGAAATAATTAAAGTAGTAATTAAATATAAGAATGTACCTGAAAATATGAGAAGAATTTTGAATTATGTTAAATCTCAGGAGGTGTATTAATAAAAGATGGTGGAGTAATAACTCTGTTTACAAGACGATTAACTGCATATAAGACTTTTCGAAAGTATTTCGAAATTGTCCAGATTGAATATTGAAAGCGTTCTGCATTGACTCTAGTTGTCTCATTATACCCTATAGTCATCAAGAAAATTACTACTTGTTCCTCCACAGTCAAATGATTTGTTGCCTTTAAACCTCCTAAACTCTTCAACTCATCACATAAGCTTAAGAAGATTATCTTTCTCATTTTTAAGTTTTCATAAATCCTTGTAAGATTCCCATTCAAAAGTTTTAATATCCAATCATAACCTGGTAGAGCAGAAGTTCTACATGGTTGCTTTTGTAAATGAAAATATTTGTTCTCTCCCCTAGCTACAGAAATAATGATTACCTTCTTCCGTTTATCATCAGAATCTAATTCGAAATCTGATAAAAAATCCATGTATCTACAATGTCAACATTAAATAATTAATAAAATACTCAATCAAGTATATTTAATCAAATATAGAAAAATATCCATACAAAATATAGACTTAAAATTAAGTCAAATATTCAAACAAAGCACAAACTTAAAATGTTCAAAATATGGAAAAATGTTTAATATAAAAGTGTCAAATCAATAAGAATTCCATATACAATAACATGAAAATATAACTAAAGAGACATAATCTAATCCAGCTTCCTTGTTTGTGTCATCTTTAAAAAAATATCCCTATAAAGAGGAGAATCATTTAAAGCCTTCACAGTTTTTCCATATTGTACACCATCAACACCCAATTCATCTAAAGAATTCAGACATTCTATTATTATGTTAGACTCTTGAGATCTATTCTCTGCAGCAAATGATGTTTCACTCAGTTTTTCTCAAGTAATCATTCTTCCTTTTTTATTGTTCACTAAGTATAAGTAAGGCTTCTTCTACAATGTAGAATGTGTCTTCTTTGCTTTCTTGTTCTTAGGAGACTTCTTTCTCTTAGACGGAGAACTTTTATCTTGATCTTCTTTTTCATTATACGAGTAATCTTCATCAACATCATTTCCATATTCCTCTTCTGTACTATTCGATGGAGATTTAGTTGATGGATGTGCATGCACACCAGTTGCAGTATTATCTCCAAAAATATGACACAAGTCTAAAAATTCCTTACATCCTTTTTTCTTGAATCTGTGAGCCATTTTATGCACCTATAATGATGAAAAAGATATAAGAAAATGAATATTATATAATATGATATATTAATAAAAAGACATATTTTACCTTAAATAGATTTTCTCAACATTTGTTTGTAGCATTAACTTTACCAGAAAAAGAGTTTTAACTGATTCCAGTTTCTTTGAGTAAGTTCTTGAAATTCTTCAATCTGGCCTTTAATCTATTATACTTATTCTTCAATTGAATATCAGTATGCTACTTATTGAATTTTGTTTGAAGCCCAGTTTTAATATTCTTCCAACCGGATTTGGAAAAAGGTAGTAGTCATTCGATTTCCCTTCTTCACTTCTTCAACCATCAAGGAGATTAAATACATCTCTACAGTATCATTCCATATCCCATCTTTTTCATTTACTTCTATACAATCATTGTAATTATTCATATTGTTCAAGCCTTCCATCACTAAATGTAATAACATATAAGTGATATCAATCACAACAATTTCTATGAAGTATTAAATGCTAAATATGGTTCAAAATAAACATGTGACAACCATAACAATTTCTTAAAAATATTTGGTGTCTAAACTTATACACAAATTAGATTTTCACTATATATGAATTTCAAGTAATAGGCCACTTCAACAGAATTCATAAGCAAAAGGTTGAGAAGCAATGGTACAAATGGAAAAATTTTTAACACAACACAAAATTGATAGAAAAAGATGGACTTTAATGTGCTACAATAATGTCTTACACCAACGTTTTCAACTATTGTAAGACAACTTTGTCAACATGTATATACGTGAATGTAGCCTCACATGCCACAATAAATGACTTGAAGTCAACATGTATTAACATGAATGTAGCCTCATATGCCACAATAAATGACTTGAAGTCTAAGACAAGAAGACAACGTTGAATATAGCCTCCATCCACTATAAACGACGTGAAGACAAGAAGAAAAGAAGCCTCACATGCCACATTAAATAACGTGAAGTCCAAGAACAAATCAGCTACAAAACAGCTATAGCTGTCTCAACTTTAAAATAACGTGAGGAAGAAGAAAACAACTATAGCTGTCTCAACTTTAAAGTAACATGAGGATTAAGAAAACAGAGCCTTTGATTTTAATAACATTATTTCATGAGCTGTTCTGTGTTGGTTCTTTATAAATCTTTAGTTTGCCACAAAAAGACGAAGTTTTTGTTATGTTTAGCAAAGGAGGTGAAGCAAAAACTGAAGAACTGAAACACATCGAGGAAGAATGATAGTGCAGCTTCTTCTTTATTAACCTAAAAAAATGCAAAAACTTATGGTCAAAGCATAAGTTCTACATGGTTGCCTTTAGTAAGTATGGTTACATCTATAGTACTGTTATTTTCTTCATATTTCTCTTCCTTTTCACATATCTGTGTTGGTTCATATCTCAGAGTAACACAAAGAGAAAACAAGAAAGTAGTATTGATAGTCGGAAGAAGTATGATGAGTCTGATGTTTATGGACAAGAGAGAGAAGAGAAATCACAGACTCAACAGATGGCTATGAAACACAAACCTGGAGATATTGAAGACGCAGAAATATTGAAGACGTAGAAGACGGCATAGAGGAGAGAAAGAATATGATTTTTGTGAAAAAACTGTTTTAAAATAGATGAAAACCTATTTTCAGAAATCACAAAAGGTTATTATTACGTTTTCGTAAAGTAGCTACCGTTTTTTATTTTTAAAAACAAAATATAGAAACATGTTTAACCAAACACGATTTTAAGATTCATCTTTTAATTTACAAAAATCGCAACAAGAAACCTTTAAAAAACGAAAACAAACAACCCTTAATTTAACACCTTAATTTTTTAAATGTATGTAGACGATTGATATGGGTATAGAGCCCAATCAAACCCTGTTATGAATTTGCTTATTATTAATTGACATGAATCTCCTATAAATGCTTGCGGAATACAACTTAGTAGAGTTTCTAAAATAGTGTATGTTAAGAGATAGGACATAAGAAAAAACTTAAAATAGCATTAACTTTTGTTTGCCATCTAATTTGTGTTTAAGCTTGTACATACCTTACTTTTAAGGATGTAATGTAAGTAAATGGTTGATGAACGTAGACGGCAATAGGAGCTTGTTTTGGGTATCTCCTATTGATTATTAATTGACACAAGGATCACTTTGTCTACTCTTTTACACACTCACAAGGAAGACTTTTATGAGTGAATTTTAATAGGTACTTTAATAATTCTCAACAATCACATATCAAATTGTCATATTAAAAATGTCGTGAGATAACAAAGTCATGCAAAAGTGCACGAACGTGCACTCCTTCCAGATTACTAATTTTTGTTTTTCGTGATACTCTACGGATTTTAATTATGCATGGTCATGCATAAGACTGTGCATAACCTAAAAATCTAGGTTTTCATATAAATTCAATGTTTCATAGGCAAATGAAAGGAGGAAGCAGCTGGCAATATTCTACGATGTTCAGAGGTGATGCCAAAGGTGATTTAGAGCTTAAAGAGTAGAAGATGTGAGATTTTTACCGACAGGTCTACCAGAACACAAGATCGTACATCTATAGAGAACAATTTGGAAGATTTAGAATTACGATTTTGATTTTTTTCTATTTTGTTTTTTGTATATGTGAATATGATTTTGTGTTCTCTGACGTATAACTAATTTTTCTATTAGTATTTAGGCTATATGAACCCTAGTTGAATACTTTAACATGTTTTTAGTATTTTGTTAATGCAGTTAAATTGATCGATTATTGCGATCCAATTATTTGTTTTATGATTGTCTGTTAATCTACTTTATTATACTTTAATTTGATTTCATACTTAGTGATTGCGAAATCCTAGGTTGAATAGATCCACGATAATTGGAAAGAGTTGATTGTAATTCTAGAGATAAGACGATATAAATCTTTTAGACTAGGTTAAACCTAATAGAGAGATTTATAATACGATAACACAATTCTATAAATTTAAACCTAAGTAATTCAGTTAGAGACCTTAGAATTAGTTGTTAGTAGACTTAAGGTTAGCTACTAGCATACCTTAGGAATCTCCACAGTCCAACAAATTAACAACACAATTGCATGACAAATAGTCAGTTAGTTAAGGGTTTTGGGGGGATTTATACACTAATTATTTGATATCAGTAATTAATCTAGTGTCACCAATTCTTTTCCTAATTCATGATGCTTGTTTAGTTTAATTGTTTAAATTTTAGTTTCTTGAATTAAACGACAATCAATTTGTAGGCTAGATAATAGAATAACAGTAATTACTAGTACTTATCGTCCTCGCGGGATTGACCTGTATTTGCGGATACTAGCTACAGTTACGTCGTGCACTTGTGGTATTAAATATTGACTAGCATGCTTTAAGTCAATTAAGTTTTTGGCACCATTTTTGGGGACGGTGATATTAGGAACACTTGAGTTTTATTAATCTAGTAATTTCTTTTGTTTGTTTGTTTTGCTTCACTTTATTTGTTTTTGCATTAAGTTATTTAATTTGATTTTTTGTTAGGTTAATTCCTTATTTTAGACTAGACTCTAGGTCAATTTATGACCATAAATAACATTGAGAACTTATTTGACGTTGATCCTGAGATAGAAAAAACGGTGCATAGGAATTGTTGTAAAACAAACTTTACAGAGTGTAAACTAGATAGTTGGATAGAGAACTTGAAAGTTCACACGAACAACAAGGGACTGTGCAACATGGTAGACCAACCGTGAACTATGTTCAACTATGCTAGGCCAAAATTAACTGGCACGGAATGCAGTATCATGAGACCGACTGTACAAGCAAACAACTTTGAGATTAAGCTGAGCATCATCCAGATGGTGCAACAGTCAGTCTAATTTAATGAACTATAAGACGAGGATCTTATCGCGCACATCTCTAACTTCTTAGATATTTGTGATACTTTCAAAATAAATGAAGTGAATGATGACGTCATTAGACTGCGCCTATTATGTCTCTCTTTAAAAGGAAAAGCAAAGCAGTGACTCAATTCTATACCACATTCATCACTAACCACATGGGATCAAGTGGCGGAAAAAATGTTATTAAAATACTTTCCTCCTATAAAGAATACAAAGCCAAGGAGCAACATCTCGTCTTTCTCCCAAAATAAAGGAATCATTATACGATATTTAGGAGAGATTTAAGGAGATGCTTCGATGATGCCTACATTATAGATTACTTCTGTGGATGCAAATCCAAACATCTTATAATGGGATAAGTCAAAATATTAGGCAATCAACTGATGCAACAGTTAGAGGGACATTGAATAACAAGACATTTGAAGCGGCCTAAGAGTTGATTAAAGATATGGCCATTAATAACTATTAATGATGCTCAGCTAAAGCATAAGCCACCAATAGGCCAGTTAGAGTTTACGAAGTAGACACATTAACGAGACTGGCGAATCAAATGGAGGCCTTGAGCAAGAAGATAGACAACATTACTATGCTCCACAGGGAAGAGTGAAGTAGTGTGAATCATGTGAGTTAGATCACCTAGGATAAGATTATCATTCTGATCAAACCTAACGCGTAAACTATTTGGGGAACACTCCAAGAAACCAAAATAACCCTTATAATAACACGTACAATCCTAGATGGAGGAACCACTTAAACTTTTTGTGGGGTAATCAAGGTTAACAACAAAATAACCCTCCAAATAGATTTCAGTCACAAACATCACAACCAAAGAAATCAGGGATGGATGAGCTAATACTAGAATTTATTCAGGATTTAAAGGTGAAACATCAACAAATAGATACATCCATCCTGAACTTGGAGATAATTTTTGACCAATTGGCCAAAGTAATAATAGAGAGACGTAAAGGGAGTTTGGCAAGCACAACTAATCTGAAAGACATGATAATGGAAATCACCTAGTCCAATGAAAAGAAGCTAAGCAAGGAAGTGACTACTAAGGGTCACTCTGAAATAGTTAGTGAACCTACTTTAAAACAAGTCAAGGACTCTCTAAACCTCGTGCAAACCAAGAGAAAATAAATGGAAGAAGAGTTAGATTATGTCATTGGTTTGTTGAGGAAACTCAAAGAAAAGTTTCCTTATAATAAACTCCTTCCGCATAAATCAAAGAGCACATAATTATTGGAAGAGATATCATCAAACAGAAAGGAACCAAAGAAGTTGGAGAATGAAGAGTCAAGTAAGGAGAGCTCCAACGAAGTGGCAGCACTACCATAAAAACAAACTAACTCAAGGAATTTTTATATTCCTTGTACTATTGGTAGTGTTAAATTCGATAAGGCTTTTGTGGACTTAAGAGTCATCATAAATTTGATTCCTTGTAATTTATATAAGACGATGAAATTAGGTGAATTAACACCAACCAAGATGTGTGTGCAAATGATTGACATATCACTCCACCGTCCTAAGGGCATAATTAAAGTTGATAAATTCACCTTTTTGACTGATTTCACCATCTTGGATATTGAAGAAGATATTGAAATACCTATTGTCCTTGGACGACCATTTTTAGCTACCACTAAGTCTCTTATAGATGTTGACAAAGGCAAGTTAACTCTGAGAGTGGGGGATGAGAGGATTTCATTTAAACTATCTGATGGTAAGAAAAATCCCTTTGAGGTGGGGGGTGCAATCAAGATGAAGGAAACTTATAAGAAGTTTTACAGGATTCCACTGGCAAGGATCCACCTGAGAAGCTACAATTTCAAAAGAATAATTGAAAGAATAAACCAAGGAAGAAAGCTGGTAAAAGGCACAGTCAGGTAGCTTACTTATAGGTTATGAAACCTATAGTTAGGCTACAATCATACGATTCATTTGAATCATCATGAGCGAAAAAGGTATGTCAAGCTAGTGACAATAAAATAATTGCTGCATGGGAGGCAATCCATGATTTTGAACTTATTTTGTTTTATCTTTTGTTTTAAATTAGGTTTTTAATTTTTTGAGTGTTTTTTGATACAAGTTAAGCATCTTAGATAAATTACACATAATTTGGACTCAGTGTAGCTTGTTATATGTTTTAATAACGTGTAAGGCTCGTTATGTTACAGATTAATATTAGAAGTTACATGACTCATAGAACATAATAAAATTATTTTGCACGTTTAGATGCACAGTCGTGCATCTGAACATGCACTTTCATGATTCAAGGTATTTTGAGGAGTTCATGGTCTAATACATAGTCGTGCACAAGATTGTGCACTTGCATGATACATCTTAAAATGCCCTGATTTTTCAAATTTTCTCATTCTCTTCTTTCCCTCTCAACGCTGACGACTCTCCTCAACATACCCAATCCATTTTTCACGTTTTTCATCTATTTTATTGACATCCAATTAAGTTTTCATATCTCTTTAAGTTGGAAAGAAAGTGAGGGAATCGATTGGAGGAGTATGACTTAGTTATGAGCATACTTTGGCTTTTAAGCATATCTTGATCTGTATAATAGGAAACTTTTGGTAGGAATGAAGATAAACTGATGATGGCTAATGAGAGTTCATGGAAATAACCCTACAGGGTAATACACAAGCTCAAGTTTTATGGCATTCGGATAGTTGGGCTCCGGAAATGGAGTCCATCAGAAAGATTGCTTTTCTAATAGTATCAATCCCACTACTTCGATTATCCATTTTGAACTTTACTAGAGTAACGTAAAAAGTATCAAATTAATAATTTTTTATTGAAAGAATTATGAGAAACAAGTTTCAATGAGTGTTGGGATCATTAACTTGGTAGTTTACTAGTTTGGAGCTATGCCTTTGTGGAATGGTATGGGTGGACACTTAAAGTAGCATAGGTTTAGTGTAAAGAGGGGTATGTGGGTGTTGTTTTTTGGGAAAGGGACTTTAGTGTTTTGAAACTCATTTATGAGGATATTAAATAAGTTTGTCAGGAAAATCAATTATATCTTGAGATTCATAAAGTAAATGTTGTAATTTTCCTTGTCAGGATAGTAGAATTATAGGAGTAGAATATCTCAATTATATATGTCTCTTCTTAAATATGTGATGTGTGTGTGTGTAAGAGGGAGAGACAGAGAGATAGAGAGAGAGAGAGAGAGAGAGAGAGAGGAAGAGTATTTCTATTTTAATGAAAATTAAGTTAGTAGAATATTTTCCTCCATCTTCTTCTTTATATAGTATCAGAGCAGTAACGATTCCCTTTTTTTTCCTTTTCTCTTTATTTGTTGATTCTTATCATCATGGCTAACATATAAGCACATGAACTAGATCCCGATAATCCCTATTCCTTTAATAATTATGATCTTCTTGGAATGATCTTTGTTTTAAAACCTCTTGATGGAGATATCTATTTAACTTGGCAGAGATAGCTATTCAACTTAGCATAGAGCTATGGTCATCTCCTTGAATGCAGAATCCAAATTACATTTTGTTAATGAAACTCTCAAGGCACCGTCTATCATAACGAAACCAAAAGACTATACCATATGGAAAAAGTGAAATGATATGGTGTATTCCTGGTTTTTAATTCTTTGACATTTAATATTGTAGTTAATGTTATTATTTGCAACATTGCCTATAAACTTTAGGAAGATCTTTCCAATATGTTTTCTCAAGGCAATGCAACAAGGATTTTTTAGATTGAGAGAAACATTGCTTCTTTGAATCAAGAACAAATGAATTTTATGGCTTATTACACAAAGTTAAAAAAAATTATAAGATTATTTACGCTCTTATAATGACGTTGCTTGCACTTAATAAGTAGATAATAAAAGATAAAATTTGATGAAAATTCTTTTGGGTTTGAATGAATCTTATAGTGCTATTCATGGTCAATTCCTTTTCTTAAATCCATCCCTAACATCTAATTTACCTAACTACTACACCACCTGATATCACATATTCAATATACATAATAAACAAATTCATGTATGCTCTATGCAAACCTCGTACGGAAGTTGCCATGCATGTATTACATTATTTGGAGAACAATCTAGCTTATGGTTTTCTCCTTCCTTCACAATTTTGTTAACATGTTTTTTTATGATTTAGATTGGGGGATTACCTAATATCCTTCAAGTCAACTACTAGTTCTTGTATTTTCTTGGGAGCATCTCTCATTTTTTAGAGAACAAAAAGACATAGGACATTCTCTCTATCCTTATCAAAAGCTGAATAAAGAGCTACGACTAGTATATGTCATAAATTATCTTAGTTACGATCCTTATTGAAAGATGTATAGATTTTGCATTTGAAGCTAACATTGTTGTATTGTGATAACAAAGCATCTCTACACATTGTATCTAACCCTACACATTGTATCTAACCCTGTGTTTCATGATAGAATCAAATACATAGAGATAAGTAGTCATTTTATTTGTTACAGGATTGGAGATAGTTTGGTTTCAACTAAATATGTTCCTTCAACTAAACAACTTGTTGATATATTCAATAAACAATTGAAGAATTTTTTTAATAATGAAACACAAGTTAAGAGTTCTTAATTTTCAGTCTCCAACTTGAGAGAGAATGTTAGGAAAGTCAATTATTTCTCAAGATTCATGGAATAAATATTGTAGTTATTTATATCAAAATAGCTAAATTATAGGAATAAAATACCTCAAGCAACTATAGATGTTCCTTTTTGTCTATATAATGTGTGTATACGTGTGTGTGTGTGTTTTTTTTTTTGGTCTAAATGGAAGTCTAAGCTAGTAGAATATTTTTTATGTAACACCCCTTTACCCTAGGGTACGCACCGGGACGCCCGTAGGTCATTTTGATACATATCCTAAAATAAGGGAGCGCTACGTGCGATCACTACAATACTCCACATGGCATCATATCAATTGAATAA
>JAOQMS010042733.1:0-13145 GCA_027563885.1 Erythroxylum longipes
ATTATCTGCTTTTATTGCTATCCATTCACTAAACTCCCATAAATTCTTGTTTGATCTTCTGCAGTTATATATAATAACGATGCTAAAACCATTCAAGTTAGTGAATCGATTCAATTTTAAGTATACATTTTGGCTGGCTCAAACTAAGAAAATTCAAGCTCATTACTTAAAAATGAAAATGTTTGTTGGGTTGTTCCATTATATTGGATTGTTGTTCGTAATTATGATTAATATACATTTATCTAGTTTTCTATTAATATATGAAGAAACAAGAATTCAAAGTACCTAAATTCTTGTGGGGGTTGAATTTCTTAAATACTTTAAAAATTGTGGAAGTTTGAAACTTAAAAAAAAATGTATTACTTCAATCAAAAATCTTTTTAGCTTATATTTAGACTAAAATTGATGTTGATATCTGTTATTTAAGCTCATTATCCGCTTTTATTACTATCCATTCTCTAAACTCCTATAAATTCTTGTTTGATCTTCTGTAGCTATATATAATAATGATGCTAAAACAATTCAAGTTAGTAAATCTATTCAATTTTAAGTGTGCATTCTATCAGTCTCTAACGAAGAAAATTCAAGCTCATTACTTAAAAATGAAAATGTTTGTTGGCTTGTTCCATTATATTTGATTGTTGTTAGTTATTATGATAAATACATTTTTATCTAGTTTTCTATTAATATATGATGAAACCAGAATTCAAAGTACTTAAACTTCTAGTGGAGGTTGAATTTCTTTAATCCTTTAAAAATTGTAGAAGTTTGAAATTTAAAGAAAACATTATTGCTTCAATCTATAATCATTTTAGCTTATATTTAGACTAAAATTGATGTTGATATGTGTTATTCAAGCTCATTATCTGCTTTTATTGCTATCCATTCACTAAACTCCCTTAAATTCTTGTTTGATCTTGTGCAGTTATATATAATAATGATGCTAAAATCATTCAAGTTAGCGAATCTATTCAATTTTAAGTGTGCATTTTAGAATACTCTAACTAAGAAAATTCACGCTCATTACTTAAAAATGAAAATGTTTGTTGGGTTGTTCCATTATATTGGATTGTTGTTCATAATTATGAATAATATACTTTGGTTTTCTGTTAATATATGAAGAAACAAGAATTTAAAGTACTTAAACTTCTGGTGGAGGTTGAATTTCTTAAATCCTTTAAAAATTGTGGAATTTGAAACTTTAAAAAAATTGTATTACTTTAATCAGTAATCATTTTAGCTTATATTTAGATTAAATTGATGTTGATATCTGTTATTCAAGCTCATTATCCGCTTTTATTTCTATCCATTCACTAAACTCCCATAAATTCTTGTTTCATCTTCTGCTGTTATATATAATAATGATGCTAAAACCATTCAAGTTTGTGAATCTATTCAATTTTAAGTGTGCATTCTAGCAGACTCTAACTAAGAAAATTCAAGCTCATTACTTAAAAATGAAAATGTTTCTTCGGTTGTTTCATTATATTGGATTGTTGTTAGTAATTATGATTAATATACTTTTACCTAGTTTTCTATTAATATATGAAGAAACAAGAATTCAAAGTACTTAAACTTCTGGTGGAGGTTTAATTTCTTAAATCCTTTAAAAATTGTGGAAGTTTAAAACTTTAAAAAAATGTATTGCTTTAATCAATAATCATTTTAGCTTATATTTAGACTAAAATTAATGTTGATACCTATTAATCAAGCTCATTATCTACTTTTATTGCGATCCTTTCACTAAACTCCCATAAATTCTTATTTGATCTTCTACATTTATATATAATAATGATACTAAAACCATTCAAGTTAGTGAATCTATTCAGTTTTAAGAGTGCATTCTAGCAGACTCTAACTTAGAAAATTCAAGCTCTCTACTTGAAAATGAAAATATTTTTTAGGTTGTTCCATTATATTGGATTTTTATTAGCAATTATGATAAATATACTTTTATCCAGTTTTCTATTAATATATGAAGAAACAAGAATTCAAAGTAGTTAAACTTCTGGTGGAGGTTGAATTTCTTAAATCCTTTAAAAATTGTGGAAGTTTGAAACTTTTAAAAAAACATTATTACTACAATCTATAATCCTTATAGCTTATATTTAGACTAAAATTGATGTTGATATCTGTTATTCAAGCTCATTATCGCTTTTATTGCTATCCATTCACTAAATTCCCATAAATTCTTGTTCATCTTCTACAGTCATATATAATAATTATGCTAAAACCATTCAAGTTAGTGAATTTATTCTATTTTCGGTGCATTCTAGCATACTCTAACTAAGAAAATTCAAGCTCATTACTTAAAAATAAAAATGTTTGTTGGGTTGTTCCATTATATTGGATTGTTTCTAGTAATTATGATAAATACACTTTTATCTAGTTTTTTATTAACTTATGAACAAACAAGAATTCGAAGTACTTAAACTTCTAGTGGAGGTTGAATTTCTTAAATCCTTTAAAAATTGTAGAAGTTTGAAACATAAAGAAAACATTATTGCTTCAATCTATAATCATTTTGGCTTATATTTAAACCAAAATTGATGTTGATATATGTTATTCAAGCTCATTATCTGCTTTTATTGCTATCCATTCACTAAACTCCCATAAATTCTTGTTTGATCTTCTGCAGTTATATAGAATAATGATTCTAAAACCATTCAAGTTAGTGAATCTATTCAATTTTAAGTGTGCATTTTAGCAGACTCTAGCTAAGAAAATTCAAGTAAGGATGTCAATGGGCCGGGCCGGGCACGGGCCGCCCTCAGCACGGCCCAGCCAAGCCTCAAACATGGGGGGCCGCGGGCCGGTCAACAGCCCGGACGGCCCGTCTGTACTTTTTAATTAAAAATTCAAAAAAGCGTCGTTTTGGACAAAACGACGCAATTCCAGGGCCCGTTAAGCCCGAGCTAGAAATGGGCTAGGCCGGGCCGGAATTGCCGTCCCTAAATTCAAGTTCATTACTTAAAACTGAAAATGTTTGTTGGGTTGTTCCATTATATTGGATTGTTGTTAGTAATTATGATTAATATACTTTTATCTGGTTTTCTATTAATATACGAAGAAACAAGAATTCAAAGTACTTAAGCTTCTTGTGGAGGTCGAATTTCTTAAATCCTTTAAAAATTATGGAAGTTTGAAAGTTTGAAAAAAAACATTATTGCTTCAATCTATAATCATTTTAGCTTATATTTAGACTAAAATTGATGTTGATATCTATTATTCAAGCTCATTGTCCGTTTTTATTGCCATCCGTTCACTAAACTCCCATAAATTCTTGTTTGATCTTCTGCAGTTATACATAATAATGATGTTAAAACCATTCAAGTTAGTGAATCTATTCAATTTTATGTGTGCATTCTAGCAAACTCTAACTAAGAACATTCAAGCTCATTACTTAAAAATGAAAATATTTGTTAGGTTGTTCAATTATATTGGATTGTTATTAGTAATTATGATAAATATACTTTTATCTAGTTTTCTATTAATATATGAAAAAGCAAGAATTCTAAGTACTTAAACTTCTAGTGGAGGTCGAATTTCTTAAATCCTTTAAAAATAGTAGAAGTTTGAAACTTAAAAAAAATGTATTGCTTTAATCAATAATCATTTTAGCTTATATTTAGACTAAAATTGATGTTGATATCTGTTATTCAAGCTCATTATCCGCTTTTATTTCTATCCATTCACTAAACTCCTGTAAATTCTTGTTTGATCTTCTGCAGTTATATATAATAATGATGTTAAAACCATTCAAGTTAGTGAATCTATTCAATTTTTAGTGTGCATTCTAGGAGACTCTAACTAAGAAAATTCAAGCTCATTACTTAAAAATGAAAACGTTTCTTGGGTTGTTCCATTATATTGGATTGTTGTTAGCAATTATGATTAATATACTTTTACCTAGTTTTCTATTAATATATGAGGAAACAAGAATTCTAAGTACTTAAACTTTTGGTGGAGGTTAAATTTCTTAAATCCTTTAAGAATTGTGGAGGTTTGAAACTTTAAAAAAAAATTGTGTTGCTTTAATCAATGATAAGTTGTCAAACTACCAAAAATAAAAATGTATTTCTAATTCTCCAAAAACTAGGTAGCTTGTAGTGAATCAGGTCGAATCCGCAGGGAATGAATGCAGAGTTACTCAAATGCTCAGAAAATAGCAGGTTAAAGAATTCATATTGTAGGAGATGTAAATAAAAATAAAAGCAATGCAAAAAATTAAATGAGAGCTATAGTGACCTATACGACATAAGTATGTTGTATTGGCACAAAACAGGTCTGGATAACAAATAATAAAATAAAACGAGATTAAAGCGTAATGGGTAAAAACCTAGCCAAGATACTCTTCAATTCAGCCTAGAAATTCGATCATAGACATCATATGATAAATTAGACAATTCAGATAGATAAAGTTATAGCCAAAGGTGACGCACTTATTAACCAATCTTTTCTTACTTTGTCGGTTACTCTGGGAAATGCCTAACAAGTTACTTCCTTAATCTAAAGACAACCCCCGGGAAATGCCCTGACAAGATCAATCTGTAGTTGCATTTAGAATGAAAAAGACCTTTGTCCTAACCAATAAAGTGGGAAACGCCGTAATCGATTAAGTCAGATTATTTAATTCCATCAATTTTACCACCAACATACATCGTTTGCAAGATAAAATCAATTCGCTACTTTGATAGAATAATATCTACGACAATACTATCCGATTCAGCAATTTATCACTTAATCAATCACACAACTCGTGACATTGCATTATAAACTAAGCAATAATAAATCTGGTTCAAGCATGGAAATTAAATAAATACCTAAATTGCATAAACAAATAAAAACATTGTCTCACAAATTATCCATGGTTGAATATCCAATCACCCTAACTAGAAAAAGGTTTAGTTGTTCATAGCTAACATGAGAACACAAGATACCCTAGAGTTCATCTTGTATCCACAGCAAAATAAAATAAAGACTGTAATAACAATGGTGGCTGGTGGCTGAATCCTCCAAACAGGGGAAGGAAGAGAGGCCCCTCTTCTTCTGCCATAAGGTATTTATATCCTCTCCAATTTATAACCTAGCAAAAATTAGGAGAGATTTCCTAATTAATCTTCAAATAGGACTCTTCATTCTGGCTTCCAGCTTGTATTCCGCGTCTCCAACAAAGATCCATCCTAAAATAGATGGCAATTGGGCTTAAAAACTCGTCCATAAAATCTGCCTAGTTCTTGCCCGATACGACATGGTCATGTCATATCTGCCTTCAACATGTTCTGCGCTACACATCAACTGTCCAATACGACATGGTCATTTTGTATCTGTTTCCAGCACGTAGCTTCTCCAAAACAGCCTAAATCTCCTGCATCATGACTCCAATCCCCAGTTTGATCTCCTACACATATAACAAACACAAAAGCACACAAAACACACAAATAATAAAAAACACATGCAAAATGAATGCAAACTATCCTAAAAACCGTGCATGAAATGCAACCTATCAAACAACCCCACACTTAAACAATACTTTTCCTCAAGTATTCAATCCATTCAAAACCTTAAGGTTTCCTCTTATCACCATTCTTTCTCTCATACCCAACACTTCCTAAGCCAACAAATACAATCATAGAATCAAATAAACAATGCATGAACGATCGATCTCCTAATTAATTAGGAATGTTAACCACTTCGACATTACCCTATAGAAAGCAATAACACCCACACCCTCTCCGATTTCGCTCAACACTCATGTAAAATTTTCGGGTGTAGTATTTCTCTCAAAATCAATGAATAGTATTCCTTTCCATAATCCTGACATAGAGTCCAATCTCTACTACTAGCTTGGATTTGAAAACCCACATCGATAACTAGGTCTTTTAAAGGCTTGTAATGTGGCTATGGGGTTTAACAAAGAAAGAAAAACCAAGAGGAGCAAACTATGTACCAAGTAACACATATCTCATACAACACATATGGCCATAGAATTTATCACAAGTTATCCGAACCGTTCCTTCCTATCCAATCATCATTCTCCATAAATTCATTCATCGAGGTGTTTCTTATAAATCATGTCTTAGCAAGTTTTAACATTAATTTAAAGTTCAAAGCATCAAACTCACTTTTAAAATTGTTTCGAGGGAAGAAAACATTATTGAATTTGAATTTTTTAAAAAATTTTTTCTTTTTTCAGCCTTGTTTTCTCCTCCCCGGAATTGTTTTCTAACTCTCAAGCCTAACACCACACAACAACTAGGAGCATGACGTAAACATTATATACATAAAGGATATGATTTAACAAAATAAATACATGTTACTTGGCAATTCCTCTTAGTTGGGTGTCAAATTCTAGGGCTAAAGAAGAAAAAAGGATAGGATTTATTGGGTTTTTAACATAAGGACAAAGAAAGGTCTTAGGCTCAAACGGGGACTATAAGGGATAATTCACTTGGTAGGATACTCAAAGAAATTGGATAGCAAAGGGTTACAAAAACAATGCCTTAGTTTCATCTCGATGTACTAAATGTGGCTTTGATAGGAACTCAAATGTCAGATTCTGGCATGGAACACACTATACACTCGCACATACAAAAGAAATATGGAGTATATGTAATGTTGTACTCCCTGTTAAATGGCTCAAAAATCTCACGGTTAATTTTGTGTTGGTGTATGTTATACTCCTATAAGGTGTATTTTGCCGAGGGCCTATTTGCTTCTAAGTGTATTAGTTAGTTCAAGTTATGCTAGGATGGGAGTCAAAATAGATCAATTAAGCTAAAAACACTTAAAGAGTTGAACTTATCAAATCACATCACGATAAGACTATTTAAGGTGGGATTTACTCTGTTATGCCTGTTAATTGATGCGTGAACATTCAAAAATGAAAATAAATAAACTAACAGGTGCAACTAGTTACCACATGACAATGCGTATCAGCAAGTAGACCTATGCATAACAACGCAAACAATACATGCAAGAAAGATAAATGCAATTGCAACCAACATAACATTACGACTTGCGCATGTCCTATGATAACACAATAAGAAAAATCACAGAAACACCAGCAATAATTTTTTTTTCATTATATCAAAAAGAAAGCTGTCAAATATCAAAAGAAAACAGTCTCCCCACCCCACACTTATAACTTAAATTGTCCGTAATGCAATCAAAGACAAGACAATATAAATTAAAGGCTTGGAGTAAGGACAGAAGTTAACAGGATCATGCTAACAGAGGAAATGGAGGGGGCTCGCTGCTGAAACAACTAAATAAAGCTGCCACATTGTGCTCTATCTTATGAACGATGCGCCGTAAATATGTTTGCTCCCGGCATAATTCAACAACCTCAGCAACAAGGTCTGTTGGTGGTGCGTGTTCAGTACTCCGAAGTCCATCCTCTGGTTCGATCAATTGAAATTGGCCACCTACTGTAGCCTTCACCAATTTCATCCTGCAAAGAGAAGCAAAATCTAGTGGATGGGCTGGTCGGCCCACTGTTAATCGGTTACGTCCAGTGGGATCAAAACCGCATAATTTAATGGCCATTTTTGTTATGAGTTGTCCTAAAATCAAAGGGTGTGAATTGCGGCTCACAATGTGTTTGACATGCTCATGTCGTATACCTTCCTTTAACCACTAGCAGTCATGCACTGTCACACAAACATCAGTTCCAAACCAATTTTTTTAAGCACTGAGCACAGAATCAAAAATTGAAATAAATCAACACAAAAAAAATGAAATAACACAAAAAAATCGAAGCTTAAAATCAAAAATTCCTTGGGTTACCTCCCAAGTAGCGCCTTTGTTTAACGTCTTTGGCTCGATTGGGGCCATGCCTAGTTGTAATCGGGTTTACTTATGTAATGTACCTCAACTAAGCGTGGCTCAAATCCTTCATAGAAAGGTTTCAATCTATATCCATTGACTTTAAAATTTGTTGTGAAGTATCCTTGCTTTGAATGTCAACGGCACCATTATCATAAACTTTTGCAACAACAAATGGGCCAACCCACTTAGAACGCAACTTACCTCCAAAAATTTTAAGAGTAAAGTCAAAGAGAAGTACCTTTTGATCAATTTTAAACCTCTTTTCAGCAATCTTTTTGTCATGAAATGCCTTGGTTTTGGCTTTGTAAATCATGGCATTCTCATAAGCGTTGTTTCGAATTTCCTCAAGCTCTTGGAGTTGAAGCTTACGTTGCTGCCCTGCCTCATCATAACTTGTGTTGCACATTTTCACCCCCCAAAACGCGTGATGTTTTATTTCCACGGGCAAGTGACATGTCTTGCCATAGACTAGTCGATAAGGTGACATGTCTAATGACGTCTTGTAAGCAGTTCAATATGCCTACAACACATCTTCAAGGCGCGCACTCCAATCCTTACACGAGGGGTTCATAGTTTTCTCCAAAATGCTCTTGATCTCCCTATTGGACAACTCAACTTGCCCATTTGTTTGTGGGTGATAAGCGGCTGATGCCCTATGAGTGACGCCATATTTCTTGAACAATGCTTCCACAACCCGGTTGCAAAAGTGGGTTCCACGATCACTAATGATAGCTTTCGGTATGCCAAACCTAACAAAAATATTAGCTTTCACAAAATCGACAACCACTTTAGCATCTTTAGTACGTGTGGCTTTCGCCTCAACCCATTTTGAAACATAATCAACAGCAAGTAAAATATATTGATTACCAAAAGACAAGAGAAAAGGTCCCATAAAATCAATGCCCCAGATATCAAAAATTTCACAAACTATAACGGGTGTTTGTGGCATCTCATCTCTGTGACCAATATTACCTATACAGTGGGCTCTATCTCATGCTTTGCAAAAGGCATATGAATCTTTAAATAAATCAGGACAGTAAAATCTAGATTCGAGTACCTTTCTTTCTATTCTTTGTGGTCCAAAGTGGCCACCACAAGCTAACGAATGACAGAATTGGAGGATGGAAGGAATCTCTTCCTCGGGTACACATCGCCTTATGATTTGATCTGACACATCTTCCATAAATATGGGTCATCCCAGATGTAATGCTTGGCCTCACTCTTTAGTTTATGTCGCTGTGCCCTCGTATAATCCTCTGGAAATTCGTGTTTTGTCAAAAAATTGACCAGGTCTGCAAACCACGGGTTACGACATGCCCATGTCGTGTCGACCCGAAATAACTGTTCATCGAGAAACTCACTAGAAACCACTTCTCCAGACTGGGAATCTGTGTTTATCTGACTTAGATAGTCAGCTACAAGATTCTCAGCTCCCTTCTTGTCTCTTATCTCAATGTTAAACTCTTGGAACAACAATACCCATCGAATCAACCTAGGTTTTGCATCCTTTTTGCTCATCAAATATTTCAAAGCTGCGTGATCTGAATACACAATCACTTTAGTTTGCATTAAATAGGTTCTGAATTTTTCCAAAGCAAACACCACAGCGAAGAGCTCCTTTTCAATGGTTGTGTAGTTCTTTTGAGCTTCATCTAAGGTTCTTGAGGCATAGTAAATTACATGTGGATTGTGTCCCACTCTTTGTCCAAGAATAGCTCCAACGGCGTAATTACTTACATCACACATTATTTCGAATGGTAAATCTCAATCTCGAGCCTTAATTATGGGTGCCAAAACTAACCTCCCCTTCAATTTGTCAAACGCACCACAACATGCATCACCAAACACAAATTCGGCATCTTTTTGTAGAACACAACTCAAAGGGTGAGCTATCTTTGCAAAATCTTTAATGAACCGCCGATAGAAACCTGTATGGCCCAGAAAAGAACAAACTTCCCGCACACTCACGGGGTAAGGTAAAGATCCAATAACATCTACTTTGGCCTTATCAACTTCAATTCCCTTAGATAAAACTACATTTCCTAGGATGATTCCTTGACTAACCATGAAATGGCATTTTTCATAATTCAACACTAAGTTAGTTTCAATGCAACGTTTCAAAATTTTCTCTAAATTCTCTAGACAAGATGCAAAGGAATCACCATATACAGTAAAATCATCCATAAAGACCTCAATTATTTTCTCAACAAAGTTAGAAAAAATACTTACCATACACCTTTGGAACGTTGCCAGGCGCATTGTAGAGTCCGAGTGGCATGCGCTTATACTCAAAGGTACCAAATGGGCATGTGAAAGTTGTCTTTTCTTGGTCCTCGGGTGCAACAAGAATTTGATGGAACCTGAAATATCCATCCAGACAGCAATAATGGGTGCGACCTGCAAGTCTCTCCAACATTTGATCGATGAATGGCAAAAGGAAGTGATCTTTGCGTGTTACAGAGTTCAACTTCCTGTAGTCGATGCAAACTCGCCACCCATTCTGAACGCGTGTCAGAACCAACTCTCCTTTATAATTTTCAACCACTGTAATGCTTGTTTTCTTTGGAAAAACCTGGGTTGGGCTGACCCATTTGCTATCCGAAATATCATATATCATATCTGCATCAAGTAACTTAAGAATCTCTTTTTTCACGATTTCCATCATCGGAGGATTTAACCGACGTTGTGGCTGTCTACTTAGTTTGTAATCATCCTCAAGAAGTATCCGGTGCATGCATATCGTTGGACTTATACCTTTGATGTCAGCAATAGTCCATCCCATAGCTTCCTTGTGATCTCGAAGTACCCGAATCAAACATTCTTCCTCCACCTTGCCCAACTCATTTGAAATAATTACTAGAAGTGTGTCTCCAACACCCAAAAACGCATATTTAAGGTGAGAGGGTAGTGGCTTAAGCTACAGAACTGGCGGTTTCACTATAGATGGCAAAATTCGATTTTTGGCAGATACCACAAAGTCATGTCGTATCGGCTCCAGTGAATTGCACAACATTATTTCTTCCATCTGCATCTGGTTTCCATTCAGATCATTTACTGCATGAAACAAACGATCTAGTAACACCTAATTTTCATCCCAGTTTGCTAACTTTAGAGTCGTCAAGTCTTCAGTCAAAGCTACCTACAAGGCATCACAACTACAAAACTCCAAAAATTTATCAATAAGGGCAACACTATTTATGGCAAAAGTAGATGAATAATTACTTCGGTGCTTTATTGCTTTATTGATATCAAGTCATGGTTCCAGCGTGCACATTTATTTTTATTCTAGATGTTTTCAAAAACAGACTTCCTAGTAAAATCATGCCGGAATTTCTAGTATTCCTATCATCCATATTCAACATATAAAAATCAGTCGGAAATACTAATCCATCAACCTGAACCAGGACGTCCTCTAACACCCCTTCTGGAAAGACACTTGATCTATCCGCTAAGGTTAAGATAACCCCATTTTGTTTCAAAGGACCTACATTCAAAGAAGTGTAAATAGATAACGACATTAAATGAATTGAAGCTCCTAAATCGCACAGAGTTTGCTCAATTCCTACATTACCTATTTTGCATGAGATAGCAAACATACCTGGGTCACGCTCCTTAATAGGTAGCTTACCTTGTAACACTTCCGAGACTGATTCTCCCATGAGCACCCTCTTGTTAGCATGCACCTTATTCATTCCTGTGCATAACTCTTTCAAAAATTTACAATACCTGGGTACATGTTTGATTGCAGTCAACAAGGGGATATTGATTTCAACCTTCTTCAAAGTCTCAAACACCTCCATATCATCAGTGGCCTTCTTCGTCTTTGCCAATCTATGAGGGAAAGGTGGTTTCTCAGGGTTAGGCTGCACGATCTCGATGTTTGGGGCTGTTTTTTCTGTCTCTGTAGATACGACATGATCATATCGTATCACCTGTTTCGGGTTTGGTGCCTCCAAGTCCTTCCCACTTCTAAGTGTGATAGTACTGACATTATGCCCTGGGTTTACCTCTTGTTGGGAGGGTAAACTACCCTGATTTTCCATCCTTGTCATCGCGGAGGCTAGTTGATCCATGCGTATCTCAAGAGCTCTAATCCTGCTGTCATTTTTCTCAATAAATTTCGTTAACAACATCTTTAAATCATCATCGTTACCTTGCTTTGATTATTGCTAGTACTGTCGAGGTGGATTGTGCTGCCCTTGCTGGTTATTTCCGTTCCCATAACTCAGTAGGGTGATCACGCCAACCCGGATTATACGTGTTCAAATAAGGATCATATTTCCAATTGTGATTATTATAATTACCCATGACATTTACCGTTTCATCCTCTTGCAAGATGGGGCATACATCGGTTGGGTGATCTTGAGAAAAACAAAGTCCACATGTTGAAAAAGGTTTGTGGACTTGTTGCACAGTGCTAACATTACCAATAAATTGCTTTTCCAACAAATCAGTTAGTCTTTCTAGTTTAAATTCAAGACTAGAAGACCTTACCTCATGCACTCCTCGGGTGGTAGTGTTAGTGCGCATGCTAAACTGCTGCGAATTTGCAGCCATGGCTGATATCAACTCTTGCGCAGCTTGAGGGGTTTTGTTCACTCACGCCCCTCCACTCGCAGCATCAATGACTCGTCTCTCACCTTTTATCAGCCCCTCATAAAAATACTAAATAAGGAGTTCTTCAGTAATACCATGCTGTGGGCAACTCACACACATCTTCTTAAATCCTTCCCAATACTCATACAAAGATTCAGAATCATGCTGCTTCACACTACAAATTTCCCTCCTCAAATTTGCAGCTGTAGATGCAGGAAAAAATCTCTCTAAAAATAATTTTACCATGTCAACCCACGTATTCACTGAACCAGAAGGTAGATAAAATAACCATTCTTTCGCAGCACCCTCAAGAGAAAATGGAAATGTATGAAGCTTGATCTGATTTTCTGTAACTCCTCTTGTTTTAAACCCAGAATAGGTCACGTGAAATTCCTTCAAATGTCGATTTGGGTCTTCAGTCTGTAACTCATGGAATTTCGGCAGCAACTGAATAAGTGCAGACTTTAACTCAAACCCATCATCCCCAGTCGGATACTGAATGCACAGGGGTTGGATGTTCACAGGTGGTGTAAGCATCTCTCACAGTGTCTCAGGATGTGTCTCTGCTATGTCTAGTTCTGAATCGAAATCTGACCCAGATGAAGATAGAGCGATCTGTTCTTGTTCTGGTGGTGGTGCAGAAACTGTGGTGGGTTGTTGCCTATGCAGTCTAGCTTCCTTCCTTAGTCTTTTAGTAGTTTTCTCTATCTCAGGATCAA
>JAOQMS010042734.1:0-13145 GCA_027563885.1 Erythroxylum longipes
TAATAATTAACTCCAATTAAAATGATTTATCTAACAATACTACAAAATTTATTCAAATCATGCTTACTAAAATAAAATAAAAAAATTCAGGGCTCAACACAACCGCAGTCTCAGGCTAGAGTTTATGCCATGACCAGACAGGAGACTCAGAATTCTCCATATGTCATTGCAGGTGTGTTACTTATATTTACTTATGAAGCTTTTGCATTGCTAGATCTGGATCTATGCATTCTTTTATCACACCCCATCTGGCATCTAAGTTGCATTGTGATAGAGAGTTATTGAGATATGGGTTAGAGGTGAATACACCAATAGGTAGTACCACAGTAATAGGAGATGTCTGTAAGAGGTGTTTAATCCGAATTGATCAGGAAGAAATGGAGGCAGAATTGATTGTATTACAGTTGAAAGAGATAGATATTATACTAGGCATAGATTGGCTCACTGTTCATAGGGCTATCATGAAATGCTATACTAAAGAGGTGATATTAGAATCTCCTAATCAGCCAAGAGCAATTTTTTGAGATAATAGTCAAGCAGCGCCAGCCAGGCTGATCTCATTCATGAGTGCCTTGAGGTTGATGCAAGGGGGATGTGAGGCTTATTTGGCCCATGTCATTGATACTCGAACTGAGCAGAATGTGCAGGACATTCCTGTTGTTAGGGAATTCCTAGATGTGTTTCCCGCCGAGTTATCTAGTTTACCTCCAGATAAGGAAACAGAGTTTACGATTGACTTAGTTCCTGGTGCTGTTCCTATACCTATTCCTCCATATAGGATGGAACCTGTGGAACTAAAGGAGTTGAAGGCTCAGTTACAAGAGTTGTTAGAAAAGTTCATTAGACCCAGTGTATTACCATGGGGAGCTCCAGTCTTATTTGTGAAAAAGAAAGATGGAACATTGAGACTATGCATCGATTATAGGCAACTGAATAGGGTAACAGTGAAAAACAAGTACCCGTTGCCTAGAATCGATGATTTTCTGGATCAGTTGCAGGGAGCTCAGGTGTTCACTAAGTTGGATTTGAGATCAGGGTATTATCAGTTGAAGATAGCAGAGGCTGATGTTCCAAAAAGTGCTTTCAGGAGCAGGTATGGGCATTATGAATTTTTAGTAATGCCATTCGGGTTAACTAATACCCTAGATGCATTTATAGCATTGACGAATAAGATGTTTCACCTTTACCTGGATTGTTTTGTGATAGTGTTTATCGATGACATTTTAGCGTATTCAAAGACTAGAGAAGAGCATGCCTAGCATTTGAGAATAATCTTATAGATTATAAGGGAGAAACAACTGTATGCCAAATTCAGCAAATGTGAGTTTTGGCTGAACCAAGTAGTAGTTTTAGGTCATATAGTAAATGGACAAGATATACAGATGGATCCAAAGAAGATAGAGGCAGTAATGAAATGGGAGGCTTTGAAGAATGTATCAGAAATTCAGAGTTTCCTAGGATTATCTGGATATTACTGGAGGTTTATCGAGGGTTCTCATTGATCTCAGCCCCTCTGACTAAACTTCTGAGGAAGAATGTGGTTTTCAAATGGAATGACAATTATCAGAGAAGCTTTGAGGAACTAAAACATTGGTTAACTACAGTGCCGGTATTGATTATTCCATCAGGAAGTGGAGGATATGTAGTATACAGTGATCCTTCGTATTAAGGAATGAGATTTGTATTAATGCAATATGGAAAGGTGATAGCCTATGCATCGAGACAACTAAGGTCTTACGATATCAATTATCCGGTACATGATTTAGAGCTTGTTGCAATAGTTTTTACACTAAAGATATGGAGACACTACTTATATGGAGAGACATTCCAGATATATACTGATCATAAGAGCTTGAAGTATCTGTTCAGTTAAAAGGAGTTGAATATGAGACAAAGGAGATGGATAGAGCTGTTGAAAGATTATGACTGTACGATTGAGTATCATCCAGAAAAAGCTAATGTGGTGGCTAATGCTCTAAGTAGAAAATCGAATAGCAGTGTGGCTCAGATTCAGATATCAAGACTACCAAGCTTAATTTAATTGAGAACTTTGAATGTGGAGTTAAATTTAGAACAGGATGAGACATTGATAGCTACACTAAAGTTAAGACCGATGTTGCATAACAGGATCAGAAAAGTTCAGATGAAAGATCCTGATATGGTGAAGCTTATTGAGAAATTGAAAATGAAACCGAATTTTGAATTTGAACTGAGAGATGAGACATTGTGGCTGAAGTAAAGGTTGTGTATGCCTAATGTGGATGAATTAAGAAATGAAATTCTGGAGAAAGCTCATGTAGCCACTTATGCTATACATCCTGGTACCACCAAGATTTATAATACGTTAAAGCAACATTTATGGTGGCCAAAAATGAAGAAGAAAGTAGTGAAATATATAGCTAAGTGCTTAACTTGCCAGTAGATTAAGGCTAAGCATCAGGCTTCAGTTGGGAAGCTACATTCGTTACCTATCTCGGAGTGAAAATGGGAGCGAATTATAATGGATTTCATTATGGGATTGACAAAGACTTCGAGAAAAAATGATGCTATATGGGTTCTAGTGGACCGATTGACTAAGTCGACCCATTTCTTACTAGTGAGGGAGAATAATTCACTAGACTAGTTAGCCTGAAGGTATATGAATAAGGTAGTTAGAGTACATGGGGTTTGGGTATCCATTGTATCGGAATGGGATCTTAGATTCACTTCGAGATTCTAGAAGAGTCTATAGTCAGCTATAGGTACGAAGTTAAACTTCAGTACTGCATTTCATCCTCAAACAAATGGACAGAGTGAGAGGACAATTAAGACTGTTGAGGATATGTTTAGAGCCTATGTATCAGAGTTTCAAGGAGCATGAGATCAGTATATAGCTTTAATTGAGTTTGCATATAATAACCACTATCACAGTAGTATCAGAATGGCACCGTATGAGGCATTGTATAGCAAAAAATGTCATTCGCCTCTATATTGGGACAAAGAGGGTCTGAAAATGGTAGAAGGCCTAAAACTGATACAAGATACTGTGGATAAAGTGAAACTGATCCAAATTAGAATTAAAGCAGCTTAAGATAGACAGAAGAGCAATATGGATTAGCATCAGAGAGATATGGCATACAGTGTAGGAGACAAAGTATTTTTTGAGAGTATCACCTTGGCGAGGAATGCTAAGGTTTAGTAAAAAGGGTAAATTGAGCCCTAGATATATTAATCCTTATGAGATCATTGAGAGGATAACACCATTGACATACAAATTGGCCTTGTTGAATGAGATGTCTCAGATATATAATGTGTTTCATGTGAGTATGCTTAAAAAGTATCAGTTGGATCTGATGCATGTATTACCAGCTCAAGAAATTAAAGTTGCTAGTAATCTGAGTTATGTTGAAGAGCCGATCAAGATAGTGGGATATCAGACGAGACGGTTGAGAAATCAAGTAATTCCATTGGTGAAAGTCCTTCCTTTAGAAGAATCACTTGAATGAGGAAGATACATAGGAAACGGAGGAGCACATGAAGAAACAATATCCCCACCTGTTTGATGAATCAGGTAAGAATTTCGAGGATGAAATTTCTTAAGGAGGAGAGAGTTGTAACATCCCATTTTCTCATGCTAAGGGTTAAAACCCTAGAATACTATACATAAGGGATATAATGAGAAATTAGGAAATTACATTTCATGCTCATGCATAATATAGCATACACATACATGTGAATATTAATTTTTGTACACATTAAAATGGTCATACATGCATTCATTGACATTTTCCAGGTATAATTGATTTATAAATGTGATTATATTGAGAATTGTGGATTATATGTCTTGGAAATTGATTTGGAGAGCATAGATGTTGATTCAGAATTTTATTGAAATTTAGGAAATTTTCAAAATTTTGGGTATTTTTGGACTTGAAAAAATGTCAAGTGCCAAAACAATTGATAAATGGTAGTAAAAAAAGTATCAAATAGCAGTAGAAATTTTGATAAATGACATTAGGATTTAATGACAAATGTCAAAGAAAATTGGGAGACAATTGGATTAGAAATTAGAGATAAATGAACTAGTTAAATAAAAGGACCAAGTGGAGACTTATAGAAAATAGACAAGTGGCAAGTGACAAGTGTCACTTGCCAAGCATGTCTTAACCCACGACACTCTCTCCTAGATGAAAGACTACTTTTATTGTCAATTGGTCTTTCACTTTATTATTTACTCTCATTTCTCTTGTTAATCTCTCATCTCATCTTCTTCAATCTTCTTCATACACGATCCTCTCTCTTTTTGCCTTTATCAAAGTGAACCTTGTTCTCACTTTTCATTTACTACTCCCATTTTCTTGTCTTCTTCATATTTGTCACTATCAAACCTAATCCTCCCAACCTCCATGATGATGTTCGTATGATGTTGAGAAGTTAGGGTTAATTGTGGTTTGAAGACATTGAAGCTAAATAAGTAAGTGTAAAGCATTATTTTTCATGATTTGTTGAATGAAACATGTTTTGATGATAGTTAGAAGTTAAATGATCATGAAATGCTAAGGTATGTATGTTGAAACGTAAATGAATAACTTGGATATGTTCTTGTCTTGCTTTTACATATATGATGATTGATAATTCATAAGATGTTGTAGTGATGATTTTGAGATAAAAAGATCATCAAAATGATGTAGAAATTGTGCAGAATTTTCATGAATAGATGATATGCTTATGTTCTGTTTAATGCTTAATTACATGAATTTTGGGTATTTGTTATATGAATAAACTAGAATGATCTTAAGGTTAAAGAAAGGGCTCATGTGGTTTCTTGAAATAAGGTAAATTAGAATGATAAGTTAGACGTGAATTGAAGGTGGAAATGAAGTTAAACATGTGCAGAAAATTGAACATGAATGTATATTTATAATATGTTCTGTTTTTGGTGTTGATGATCAATCGTGGATTTTGATTTGTGTGTGGATGATATTGGGCTGAAATGGAGTTAATAATGAAGAGGAAATAAAGAGATTATGAATCAAAAGTGATAAACTATGGAAATGAATTGTTGATGTATTATGAATGATATATATTATGGAAAGGGTTAGGATTTTATATATGACGAGATTAAGTTGCATATGTTGAATCAAATGTGTAGAGGCTTGAGAGTTTAATGCAATCAATTTGGTAGTTGAATTAGTATGAAATGATGTTGCATTAGAAGAGGTGAATTCTAGAAAATTTGGAGTGAAATTGATGTTAGTTTATAAGTGGAAATAGCTGGGAATGGGTTAAACATGAATATGCCTTTTTGATGTCCATTGGGTGCACTTTAGGTCCGTTGGGTAGACCTTCTTTAGAATTTCAGTCTTCCAACTCTGCTCATGTCTGTTTGGAGGGACATAAGTTCATTGAGCAGACATTCTTTGGAATTCCAGTGTTCCAGCCCTGTTCATGTCTGTTTGGGGGGACATCAGTCCGTTGGGCAGACATTCTCTAGATACCTACATAAATGTGCAATTTTGACCCCTTAGACGACAAAATCTCTCTTTGGGTGTTCATGAAAGTTGTAGAACTTGAAGTTCTCTTCGAAAACATACTTGAATGACCTTAATTTGACATCCACAGCAAAATTTATGCCTATTGTCCCAAAATCATGTATGTATATACATTATTGACTTATCAATGCTTTCCAGAGGTATTTAGGCTTAGATGAGATCTTGAATTAGCATAATTATTGATGAATTGGGTGATTAAAGTGAGTAAAATGTATTAGGTAATAAAGAATGATTGAAAGATGTTGGTGAATGATTACGAGATATGTATTAAGGAAATGTACCTAGGATTGTCATTGAGCATGCATTGTACATAATCGATATATACACATGTGCATAAATGAGTACTTATATAATTGAGCAAAGTTGTAATGTGTGTAAATGTGTGTTGCATGATATAGAAGAGCAAGTATAGCGACAACATCTAGACGTTGCCGGGACCTCGAGGCAATAACTATTTGGAGCAAACTGTGAGTAATCTAAAATAGTCTCACCTTGATTATTTGTTTGTTAAACTATGTATTGAATTATTATGTGATGTGTATGTACTGATTCCGAACATTGAATGTCCAAGGCGTCTGATGCATGAATAACATATTGGAAGTGCTCATTGAATGTGAATTTAACTAAATAAGTAATTCTCAACTTAAATGTTGAATGTCGGACCAAAGTCTGATGATAAATGTGAATGAGATTGTTATAGTGAATATGAATGTGTAAGATTGAGCATAATTGATTGACCGAATACATGTGATGCATTTCATTTCATGAATGCATGATAACATAAAGGCATTTGTGACCGGAGTCGCCAGTGAAAAAGAGTTTAAAGCTCAGAACGTATTAAGAGCCTCTAGCTCACTATGTAAAATGAGCCATGTATCCCCAACGGATAAGGGACAGTTATTAATGAGTCCGCTATCCACAATTGATACGAGATAATGAAAAAGGCACTCGGTCACAATAACGTAATAAACGAATGTAAGTCTTACGAACATTGCACATACACTTGATATATATATGTTTTGAATGATTGCAATGTATTATTGAATTATGTTGAATGAGAAATGTGAAAATTGTACAAAGTGTTTTATGATGCTACATGATGATAAATGAAATGATGTGAATTATGTGATTGTATGAATTGTTATGTGTTATGTGATATAAGTGAACCATCGAGGATGGTTAACTCACTGAGTTCGCAAAACTCACCAAAATTACAATGTTAACTTTTCAGGTTCCATAGAGGCGACTTAGCTTCTAAGACAAATTAGAAGAGATCTAGTACCACTTTTGGATAGAAGACATGGCTCAAAGATCAGTTAGCTAGGACTGAAGAATTTAGATAAACTTTTTGTATAATTCCTCATATATATAGCATATTTTGTATATAGAGATGTAAACGCTGATTAGCTTTTGATAAGGTACATATATGGATGATATTGTAATGCTACAATGTACATACTATTTTATTAAATGAAATGAGGAATTGGGTTTTTAGATATTATGTTTTTAATTTATGATGCCATAAGTTAAGTGAAAGTGATATAGTTAGTGTGTCGCTTCCGTCGGGCATGTGCTCGAATGTCTAATAGACGTACAGGCATAAATGTTTGATGGGAGTGGGGTGCTACATGGTGGTACATCCTGGAATAGTCTTCTACCATTGGTATGATGGACCTTTTAGTAATGAAACTACATAGTCAAACTTCTTATCTAACTTACAGTTCATCTGGTCGAAAACTCTCTCTATTCTCTCTAGCCATCCTTCAGCCTTTGCAAGGTCTGTACTTCCGTAGAAGTCTACAGCCCCTTACTTTTTTAGTTTATCATACCTGCTTTCCTTTCTCTCCGGAATTCTCTGAGGCATTCTCTTAGGTCGAGATACAGAAGACTCTCCACTGGCTCCTACCGATTCTAGGTCAGCTGGTTGTCCCACTTGGTCACCTATGGTGGGTGACCTATAATAGACAATAACTTTGATTATTATCCAAATTTTCTCACGATATTTCATGTCTAATGTTCTTATATATCCCTATGGATGGCAAACCATGCTCTGATACAAAAAATGTAGCACTCCACTCCTATTGACACATGCTCGTATGTCCATCAGACATTCGAGCACATGCCCGGTGGAAGTAGTGCAATAGAGCAATCACATCACTTATCATGACAACATAAGTAAAACACAAATACTCAATATCTAAAACTCAATTCCTCATTTTCATTTCATAAACATAATGTACATCGTTGCATTACACACATTATCCATATATATACAGTATCAAAAGCTTATCAGAGTCTACTACTCTGTTTACAAAATATGCTACATGAATGAGGAACTATACAAAACTCTATCTAACTCTTCGGTCTCAGTTGACAGATCTTTGAGCCATTTCTTCTATCCAAAACACAAGAACTATTCTTCTTCTAGAGCGTCTTAGTAACTAAGTTTCCTCTCTCATACCTGAAAGTTAACGTTGCAATTTTGGTGAGTTTTGTGAACTCAGTGAGCTAACCATCATCGATGGCTCACTCATACCAAACACAGAATAATTCACGATTAACATTCAATTTGTAATTAAGCCATAACACATTTTACATATCACTTCACTAATCATCATATTGCATCAAATAACACTTTGTTCACTTATTTCACCTTTCACATTCAAAACAGCTTAAACAGTTCATTTCGATCATTTAGACATATATATCAAATATATATGCAATGCACATGTGACTCACTTTCAATTATTACGTTGTTGTAACCTAGTGCCTTTTTTAACTGTCCCGTATCTATTGTGGATACTTAGCTCATTAATAACTTTCTTGTATCCGTTGGGGATACTGGGCTCATTATACATAGTGAGTCAGAGGCTCTTACCACATTATGAGCTTTAAGTTCTTTTTCAATGGAGACTCCATTCACAACTGCCTTTATCTTATCATGCGTATCATGTAATGAATGCACCACATCACATAAGTTCAATCAGTCACTTTGTTTCAATATGCACATTCACTTTCACATATCATCGGACCTAAGTCCGACATTCAACAATTATATTGATATCACTTATTTTTGTCAAATTCACACACAATGAGCACTTCTAATGTGATTTTCATGCATCAAATGCCTCGAACAATTGATGTCTAGAATTAATACAACCACATAAATAATAATTCAACATTTGACACCTAAGGAAAGATAAACAATCATAGTAAGAATATCTAGGTTACTCACAGTATGCTCTAGATAGCTATTGCCTCGATGTCCCGGCAATGTCTGGATGTTATCGCTCTATTTGCACTTCTATATCATGCAACACATAGACATTTCTAAATTGCACAATCACATCAATACTTAATCATACACATATGTATATGTATTATGTATGATGTATGCTCAATGACAATCCTAGGTATATTTCCTTAATATACATCATAATCATTTAATAATATCTTTCAATCATTCTTTAATACCTAATACACTTTACTCACTTAAATCACCTAATCCATCATCAACTAGGTTCATTCGAGATCCAATTCAAGCCTAAATACATCATAAAGAAGTACCTTAACATTAGTTGGTTCAAACATCACTCAAAAGACAACGTTTCTTCCTTTGTACCTGCCTATGATCTTGGTGGTCCTTCCCCCAATCGTGACAGAAACTCGTGGGACTGGCCATGATCGTGGGGATTCTGCCACGATCATGACAGAACCATATTTTTGCCAAGCCACGATCGTGGGGTGAGAGTTAAGATCATGCCCTGCATTTTCTTCCTCCATTCTTCACGACTTCAACATATATATACTAACATCAATTTCACAACAAATTTTCCAGTATTCACGTTCATTTGTGCAACTTCATTACATGCTAATTCAACTACCATATTAGTTGCATTAAAATCCACGAACTCTACTCATTTGATTCATCATCATTCTCTTAACCTCATTTATTTCCGAAATTCTATCATACATGCATTTCTACTTCATTCCCCTTTTTATTCTCTCCTCATTTTTATCTCAATATCATCAATAAGACAACCTATGATCAAGGTTCATCAATGATATGAATTCAAAACATATCATCTATCATTCATTAACATCTTAATTCTTACTTCTTCTCATTTCAAGAACTACACTTGACACCTTTCTTATACCTTAATTTCACCTTCATTATACCTTTAATTCTCAATTTAATTCATCCACAATATAGCTTACGCTCATGATTTTCAGAATCTCAAAACAGAATACAACACATGAATTTAATCATTAACATAGAATTAGGAAATAGATACTTTTCTTCATTGATCAACTTTCAACTCTCATTCTACCAGCACTTTTTAATTATTAATTACCCCAAAACTCAACTCTAGCACAACTCATAATTTATTACTCATCATAACACAAAAACAATACACAACCCTACTTACTTCCTTATCCACGTATCATCATATTTCTACTTCTTTTTTTTCATAATCATTCATCCCTTAAACTATCATCATAAAATGCTTTTTTGTTAGATATCTCATGAATAACATTAATACACTTAAAAAAATAGAACATAAACCTCTTTATTTATACACCTACGTTAGAGCATATATGTAACTCCATGATCATGGTCATTCAATCTCAAATCATTCATCATATTTGATTCATTTCTAACTACCCATGAAAATTAATATTCTACTTACTTGATTTACGCTAAGCTTTTTTAAAATCTCCAAAAAAACCCTAACTCTTTATGTACACGATCATCAACATGAAGGTAGGGTAGGTTAGGTTTTCTTGTGGCAAGATTATGAAGCCAAGAAAATGGAAGTAGCAAGTGAAGGGTGAGAACAAGGTTCAACGTTGATGAAGGTTGGTGAGTGTCGTGGAAATGAAGAAGCGAAGAGATGAAGAAAGTAAGAGTAAAAAGTAAATAAAAATTTTTCTTGCAACTAAATATAACGAGAGTGAGGTCTGTGGCAAGTGGCATGACACTTGTCACTACTACATGTCCTCCTCTCATGAAATCTAATAGGTCCCTTTTTAATAACTAGTCTATTTGTCTCCAATTTCTAATCTAGTTGTTTTCCAATTTTCTATAACACTCGTCATTAAATCCTAATGTCATTTATCAATTATTTCTTCTACCATTTGACACTTATTTCTATTACCATTTATCAATTGTCTTGTCACTTGACTTTTTTCCTAGTCCAAAAATACACAAAATCTCATAATTTTCTCAAATTTCACCAAAATTCTAAATCAATAATTATACTCACCAAATAAATTTCCAAGACATAAAACCCGCAATTCCCATCATAATCATTTAAAAATCAATTATACCTAGAAAATGTCAAATGAGTGTATAAACAGTCATTGTGATGTGTGCAAAAATCAATAATCATGTGTGTGTATGTTTATATTATGCATGAGTATGAAATGCATTTCCTGATTTATAGATGCTATTTCTCATTTTCTAATCCTCTGTATGAGAAAACGGGATACTACAAATACACCCACATTTTCAGATGTAAGGAGCTTCATAAAAGGCTAGTACTACATCAGAATAATACAAACATAAATGTTGGAAAGGCACCAGAAACATACCTTTACAAATTTCCTAAAGTTTTTTCACAATACTTCACAACTTAGTAGCCTCACCTACTAAAACAATCATAAGTCATTTTGAGGATGTACCACTTAAAAAAGGAATGTATCCACATCATACAAATAAGAAACTACACTAAAAAATTTGAGGCAACAAAATGGAATGCATTCAGTAATTATCAGATAGAAATCATATTTTTCAATAATTACCAAATGGAATGCATTTAGTAATTACTAAATGGAATGCAAGTTGAACCAAATATTAAATATTATAGTATAGAACAAGCCAAATAGAAATCATATTTTTTAGTAATTACCAAGATGTATATATTCTACATACAACACAAAACAAAGTACGAATAGACCATTATGCATTCAGTTACTCTGATTTTTTTAATTCGACTTGCATTTCATATTGAAAACCAAGTGTAGGAGTATTCAAGGTTTTCACTGTTCAATTTGCTATGTACATACAAAAGTCAATCCTCCTTTTCAATAACAAACAAATCGTACCGTAACACAATCCAATTTGAAACCCTAGGACTCTAACACAATACAAATCAATTTTCTGGAAGCACAAATCCAATTTGTTTCAAATTGGATTTGTGCTTTCGGAACCCTAGTACAATCCAATTTGAAACCCTAGTACAACAACACACCATTTTATAAAAAAAATTGAATCAGAGTGGAAAGAACAATACAGAGATAGAATCAATCGTACCCTAATCAGCGCCACAGGAAGTCCGACTATGAAATCTTCAGTTTTTACCTGACAACGAAATCAGTCTCTTATGAAGTACCCATGCACGAAATCATAGAGAACGCTTGTTAGTCTAATGGAGCAAATAATTTTGCGATAGAAGAAGCACCAACACACGAATTCACTCTTTATGAACTTTAGGGGATTTGGGAGATTTTAGGTTACATATTAGGGATTTCAGAGTAAGGGTTTTAAGCGTCGATCGATAGAGAAGAGACGGAGAAGAGAGGGACCTCTAATTTTAGTTGAAACTATGTCGTTTTACTATCAAAGATAAACGACGTCGTTTCGCTAATCAGACAATCTTCTCCTAAACCAGCTGAGATGTCTTAGTAGTGAGGGGCATCGACATATAGTTATGCCACGTCAGCATAGATAATAGTGAGACTAATGTCGGGCTAGAATTAAAAAAATTAAAAATTTGTGCATTTTATTACTATTTTTAAAGTATGGGCTATGATTGAAAAATTGAAGGAATTTTGGGCTTTTTTTAGTAATTAATCCAATAAATAATAAGAATTTTAATTCCAAAATAATTATATAACTTTTTAGTTGCAAAAATTCAAATTAGTGGTAAGCAATATTGCGAATATCATATCAGACTTGGTATTAGATTGGATTTTGGTGCGGTACTGTACTGGTACCAGTTAATACCGGATACCGTTTCGGGTAATTTTTTAAATTTATAAAATAGTCACTAAATATTTTAGAAATTGCAAAATAGTTCATTATTATATTGTACAGTTGTACTGTATAGTTTATAAGTTTACATCAATCATGTTTTCAAATATCATAATAATAAATAACAACCACAATTAATATGAAATAACAATAATTTTCAGATATTTCACATATAAATAATAACCACAATTAATACGAAAAAGACAATTATCATCATACAAGTATAAAATTAAGAACAATGCAAAGTATTTAAAATATTACAATTTTATCATATAATAAATAATAATTACATTAAAATATCAAATAAAAATAACAATAAACATCCTTAACTTTCTAATTATTACAATTTGCAACAAGAGTTTATGATAAGAAAACAGTCAATTAGAAGTGGAACATAAAACAAAAACATATATTATTTAATTAACTATTAATTAAATATATTATTTAACTATTTAATATATTAATTATTAATAATAATTTAAACAATTTTAATTTCATATTTCATATTTCATATTTCATATTTAATAAATTAAAATTAATTATTAATAAAATTCTAAATAACTTAATTTAAATTAAAC
>JAOQMS010042735.1:0-13141 GCA_027563885.1 Erythroxylum longipes
TAGATTCTAATAATATACATGTTTCCCATACATCTTTATGTATATTTATATTACTTACAAAAGAATCTTGGTACCTTATGAGTAGATATATAATGCTCATTAAAACCAAACTCTTTTATTATATTAACAATAAATATTTCCAGGGCACTATATTTACATAACTCCAACAAAAGCTTCCTTATTAAAGGCTTAACATTCTTTATAAAGGGACCCTTAAACATTTAAAATAAGAAGTTGAGAGATTAGCTCATTCTAATTAATCAAGTTCTCTAGAAGTCAATGAATCAATACTCAAAAAAAGATCAAAGATTTAATGGCTCTCTTAAGGTGATAAGAACATTGCTTTTTTCTACAGGACACTTCTTTCTAGGAAAATTCTAATAAAATTATCTGATTTCTAAAATCCATTAGCATTATGATATAACTCCTATAAGGATTTGATAAAGGCAGCTTTTGATTACTTCCCTAACTTTCTTTGCATTTCCTCTCTTTGTTCTTTTTCTCTTTAGATTATAAAATCCTTCATTCTTGTAAGTATATTGATTTTGATGCTCTTAACTTTACCATTCCTTTTAATGAATTAAATATGGAGAAAGCTCTCTTTGATCTCAACTTTAACAAGGCTTTTGACTTTAGTGGTCTCAATGCCCTTTTTTAAAAAAAAATAAAGCTTCACTAAATATATTATAACTTATGCAATTCTTAAATTGTTCAACAAAGGCAAAATGCTTAAGGAGCTAAACAAGACAATCAAAAGTCTTATCCCTAAGTCTCCCAATATAACTCATATGAAGGAATTTAAGCTAATGTTTTGTTACATTACTATATATAAGATCATTGTCAAACTACTATCAACTAGACTCAAAACTATACTGAATTCTTTACTCATGCTTCTCTAGGGACTTTTATTAGAGGAAGAAAAATTGGGCATAATGTACTTCTTACTCAGGAACTTTTAAAAAACTACTATAGAAGAAGCTCATTTAATAACTTTACTATCAAGGTAGATTTTCACAATGCTTTTAATTCTACCAACTAGTAGCTTACCCTAAACACTTTTGATTCTTTTGGTTTCCCAAAAATTCATCAAATGGATATACTAATGTATCAATATAATTTCCTATTACATTAAGATTAATGGATACCTTAAAAACATTATTAAAGGTGTCAAAGGATTGTGAAAAAGGGACCATTTCTTTATATCTATTCACCTTATGCATTGAGGTTCTAAATAGACTTATTTGAATGATCATTGATCAAGAAAGAAAATTTAATTTTTATAAAAAGATGTAAGAAGATGAAGATCCATTATCCATATTTTAGATCTTCATCTTTTACAGATTATCTACGCCTACTTTTAGGAGTTGACCCTAAATCCATTAGTGCTTGAGTTAATTCACTTAAAACTTTTGATGAACGCTATAACCTTTCCATAAATAAGGAAAAGAGTTATATAATTCTCTTATTAGGTGTAGCTTATCTTATAACCTATATTTCTTAATTGATAAGGAACAATTTAAAAGAGCTTCCCTTTACCTATTTAGGTATCTCTGTCGCACATAAAAAACCAATTATAGAGTTTAATTATTGGACTAAAAAGAATCAAAGAAGAGCCAACAATTTATGTAACAAAGAGATATCTTTTTCTAAAAGGATTCAACTTATAAAATTCATCCTTAATTCTATACATGTACACTAGTTGTCTGATATATGCTTAATTTTTGATATATTTAATCCTTGTCACTTAGTGATTAATGTTTTAAAATGATTAAGACACTAATTTTAGTTCATATTTGATCTTAGGTACAATTTGGAAGCATAATAACTAAAATGAGCCAAAAGCATACTCATTAAGTTGTCTTCTTAAGATTCACACTCAATTGGCTTTATAAAGCAAAAAGGATAAGGGTTAGAATGAAGTGGAGGCAAGAAAACATAAAAAGAAATGAAAAGATGCAAATTCATGGTTATGGGAGGTGTGTCACACCTATAAAACAATTGTCATGGCTGTAAGACCTATGTCATGCCCTATAAAAGCTAAGTTGTGACGATGGACACATTCTTGGGAAAACAGACACAATTTTCATCACTCTCTCTTCAATTTTTGATATATCCAGAGGTTTCATGACTCTTTCTTGGAGATTGATGGAGAATATGGAGGGCTAACCTTCCCGATGCTCACTCAGAGCTGAAGTCGCGCCGAGGAGCACATTTAGGCATATCGTCATTATGTATCATTTTCTTTCCCTCTTTTTAGATTGTTTATATTATCTTGTGTTTATTGATTGGTTATTGTGTAAGAATGATTTTGATGCTCTATTAGGTTGTTTTTTATGAGAACTCATTACTAGAACTTTGAATATGATACGTAATAGTCATGTTTGGATTCGTTTGTGGTAAATAATGGTATTCTATCATTAGGGATAATGTAACCTAAGTTAAATAATTTGAGCTTGTTTAATTATTGCTTAGATTGGTATATTTTTCTCACTCATAAGCCAGCTGTCTGATTAAACTTAGAGAGCTTATTCTAGGTTATTTGATAGTTAGGGTTAACTAATAAGCTCTTCTTTATTAACTACGACTTAAGAAAAAATCAAGATTAATAGAGCTTATTGTTAATTCAAGATCAATAGTCTAGAGAGAGGTGGGAAGATGATAATGCAATGATGTATGTGAAATTGTTCGGAGGTCGAGATTAAACCAAAGAATCGAACTTCAGACCATTCATCAATTTTATCACTTTGCCTCTGTTTAATTTGAGTTGCTTTTACAAATTCAATTTTACTTTTTTTCTAATTTTCATTTAACCAAACCCCCTATTTTACATATACGGATAATTTAGGAAAGTAATTGGATTTAATCTCTGTGGGATCAACCTAGACTGGCCACTGCTATAATTATAGGTTTAGTTATTTTATGTAGTGTTAAGACGTATTACCAATTTTGGCGTCTTGCTGTGGATTAATATCATTTTATTTTCTAAATTTATTTGTTTTATTTTATTTTTAATTGTGATTAATTTCTTTTCTTTTTTGGTTAGTTACAGTTCATGACAAGATCTTCTCACTTTGGTGAATTAAAATTTGATCCAAAACTGAATGAACGATACGCAGATTGAGAAGACAAGTTACACAAAGTCCCGAGGATCCATCACCATCTAACAGGAGACTTGATTCTTCACTAGAAATTCAAATAGCTTTAGATTTGCTTTTTAATTCTTCTAGTGATTCCATTTTTTAATTTGATTCTAACATGGATGAATAAAATAATAATTGCAATCTTAAGTAATTTTAATCATCAACTTTTATGTATTAATTTTCCTGCTATTGATGTTGCTTTTGGGCTTAAATCTGGTTTAATTCATCTTTTTCCTTCTTTTCATGGTATGCCAGGTGAAGACCCTCATAAGCACCTTAAGGAGTTCCATGTAGTCTGTTATAGCGTGAAGCTAGTTGGGATACAAGAAGAGCAGATTAAGTTGAGAGCATTCCTATTCTCATTATGAGACATTGCCAAAGATTGGCTTTACTACTTGCCATTTGGATCAATCACTAATTGGAATGAGATGTAGAGACATTTTTTAGAGAAGTACTTCCCCACCTCTCAAGCTACAAATATCTGAAAGGAAATATGTGCAATTCAACAACACCATGGGGAGACTTTATATAAGTACTAGGAGCATTTCAAGAGGCTTTGTGCTAGTTGCCCTTACCAACAAATCAATGAACAACTCCTCATCCAATACTTCTATAAGCGGCTTTCGCCACAAGAAAGAAATATCATAGATTTAGCAAGCGAAGGTGCTTTGGTAGATAAGACACCCATTGAAGATAGAAATCTAATTTTCAATATGGCTACTAACTGTCAACAATTCAACATTCAAGAGGAACCCAGAGCATTAAAATTCAGTGAAGTTAGTATTGCCACATTGGAGTAACAAATAGCCGAGTTGACATCTTTAGTGAGACAAATAGCTGCAAATAGTGCTCAATAAGTGAAGATATGCAAAATTTTCACAACAATAGGACATCCTACTAATAAGTGTCCAACCTTGTAGGAGATTTCCACGGAATAAATGAATGCTTCTAGAAGTTTTCTAGGTCAACCATAGAGGAAGTATGATCCTAGCTACCCCCATGCACATAATTCAGGATGGAACAATCCTCCATTCAACAATTATGGATAGCAAGGATAACAACAAGGCTCCTACCAATAACCATATCAAAGATAAGGTTAACCATCAAGCTCTGAACCTTCGTTGGAAGAAATGATGAAAACATTTCAATAACAAATAAGAGCTAGCATTCAAAATCTGGAAAATCAATTGAGTCATATAGCTACTGTTGTGATCTAATTGGAAAATCAGAATTCAGGTAAGCTTCCTTCTCAAATGATTGTGAATCTGGAAGAGAATGGAAGTGCTATCACCTTGAGAAGTGCAAAGAAATCGAGGCACCATATAGGACTCCTATTGTTGACGATGATGAAAAATCTGAAAGGGAACTTGAAGTTTCTCGAAAAGAAGCTGAAAAGGGAGCTAAGTTAAATTCTCAATCTCCTGTGATTAAAAATTTTACTAAAAATTTGGCTTCTTTTCCAAGAAGGTTTGCTAAATTGAAGAAAAAGGAGCAAGATAAGGAGATTTTGGAAATGTTTAAGGAGGAAGAGATCAACATATCACTAAATAATGCCATCAAGCAAGTTCCACAATATGCCAAATTCCTCAAGGAATTATACACATCTAGGAGAAAACTAAGAGGAGACAAGAAAGCGAGTGTGGGGGAAAACATGTTAGCAGTCATTTAAAGAAAGCTTCCCCTAAAGTGTAAGGATCCAAGTATGTTTACAATTCCTTACAAAATAGGTGATACTAGATTTGAAAAGGCAACGTTAGATCTAGGAGCTTCAATTAATTTCATGCCATATTCCATTTACAGTTCGCCAAATTTGGGATCTTTGAAAGAAATGCATGTTATAATTTAATTGGCAAATAGATATAATGTTTATCCTGAAGGAGTTTGTAAAGGATGTTTTAGTGCAAGTTAACAAATTGGTCTTTCCAGCTAACTTTTATGTTTTGAACATGGAGGGAGAACTTTCATCTAATTCTACACCAATCCTTCTGGGTCAACCATTTTTGAAGATATCAAAGACAAATGTTGACATGGATACAGGAACATTAACTATGTAGTTTGATGTGAAATTGTTCTCTTTAATATTTTTAAAGCTATGAAGTACCCTAATGATGTTCATTCTATTTTATCAATTGACGTCAATGATTGGTTGTCCCAAGAAGTTTTTGATATGGAAGGTAAAGATGAGTTAGAAGTCATTCTTTGCATAAGTTTATAGAAAACACTCTGCAGGATTTTAACTTATTCATTAAAAATGAGATGGAAGAAATTGTGCTAGCATTGCAATCACTATAATCAATAACAAAAAGTTATGCATTTTCTAAGTATTAAACTACTAATAACTCATACGAAATCTCTAACTTTAGTTGTGCAGGCACCTACAGTTGAACTGAAGTGACTATCGGAGCACTTGAAATATGTGTTTTTGGGAGAAGGAGAAACGCTTCCGATAATCATAACAACTAACTTAACCAAGCTTCAAAAGGAAAAGCTCATTTGAGTGCTTAAGGACCACATCACAACTATAGGGTAAGCCTTAGCTGACATTAACAGTATTAGCCCTTTGACATATATGTACTGAATTCTTTTGAAAGATTGAAGCATTTGATGATGGAAGTGGTAAAGATGGAGATATTGAAGTTGCTTGATTTTGGTATAATCTTTCCAATTTCGAATAGTAAATGGGTGAATCCAATCCAAGTGGTACCAAAGAATACTGGGATTATAGTGGTGAAAAATAAGAACAATGAGTTTGTCCTTACAAGGGTTTAAAATGCATAGCGAGTATACATTGATTATAGGAAGTTAAATGCAACTACACATAAGGATCACTTTCCAGTCCCATTCATCGATCAGATGCTTGAATGACTTACAGAATGATCTCACTACTATTTTCTTGATAGGTATCCATGTTATAATCAAATTGTGATTGCGGTGGAGGATCAAGAGAAAACAATCTTCACATACCCATTTGGTACATTTGCCTACAGAAGGATGTCGTTTGGACTTTACAATGCCCCATCTACCTTTCAAAGATTCATGGTAAGTATTTTCTCTAAGTATGTTAAGCACATTATTGAGGTCTTTATGGATGATTTTAGTGTCTATGGGGATTCATTTGATACATGCTTGGATAATCTGAATTGCGTACTTGAACGATGCATCAAAACTAAACTTGTTCTAAATTATGAAAAATTTTATTTTATGGTTGAATAAGGAATAGTTTTAGAGATCAAAGATAAGAAAGATGTGGAGAATTCAATTGCAGACCAACTGAGTCAAGTTGTGAAGGAAGAGGATTCAATACCATTGCAAGAGTTGTTTTCGAATGAGTAACTAATTGCTGTTCAAGATAAGGTACCATGGTATGCTGATATTGTGAACTATCTAGTGAACCATAAAATACCTAATGATTTGAGTACAGCTAGATGGAATAAAATAAAGAGTTATTCAAAATATTATATTTGGGATGATCCTCAATTGTGGAAGTGTTTCTCTGACTAAGTGATTAGGAGATGTGTGCCTGAACATGAATATGAATCTATTTTGAAAATTTTCCATTCGTATGCTTGTGGTGGTTCTTTTGGGCCTAATAGAACCATAAGGAAAATATTTGAATGCAGTTTTTATTAGCCAAATATATTTTGAGATTCCTATATGTTCTGCAAAGCATGTGAACAATGTCATAAACAAAGGGAATTTATCCCACAAAGATCAAATGCCTTTATCTTCAATCCTTGTATGTGAAATTTTTGATCTATGGGGCATCGATTTTATGGGACCATTTCCTTCCTCTTTTGGTTTTGTTTACATTTTGTTGGTTGTAGATTTTGTTTCTAAATGGGTGTAATCTAAAGCCACTAGGGCTGATGATTCTAAAGTTATTGTAAAATTTTTCAAGTCTAACATTTTTGCTAAGTTTGGAACACTGCAAACATTGATTGGCGACAGGGGTACTCATTTTTACAATCAATTAGCTCAAACTTTTTTGAAGAAGTACCGTTTTACTCACATGGTGTCCACGGCCTACCATCCACAGACAAACGGGCAAACAAAAGTATCAAATAGAGAAATCAAGTTAATTCTTGAGAAGATGGTGAGCCCAAATTGTAAAGATTGGGTCAACGATTTGATGATGCTCTTTGGGCATATAAGACTGCATATAAAACACTTATTGGCATGTCTCCATACTGACTGATTTACGGAAAACATGACATCTTCTATTGGAGATTGAACACAAAGATTTTTGAACAATTAAGCAATGCAATATGAAGATGGATGCAATAGGTGAACACAGAAAATTGTAACTACAAGAATTGGAAGAGCTTAGGCTTGACTTTTTAGAGAATTTAGAAATTTACAAAGAAACAATTCCATGATAGGATGATTCTTAGGATGTCAGACAAAAACTTCTTCTCTACCATTTGATCACAAGTTTACATATCCTAAAGTTTTAATATTTAATCTCGATAATACTGCAAGCGCATAGGTCGTTCGTTTAGTACCTAAGGTATCGATCCCATAAGGAGGTGTAATCTAATTCTAAATTCTAAGGTGGAACTGAATTGATACAATATAAAGTAAACAATCAATGCAGAAAATTAAACAATCAACCAATCAATTATGAGAATTAAATGTCGAAAATAATAACAAGTAGCAATTCACACAACCCAATCCAAAATCAACCTAGGAACTACAAATTAAGAGAAAGGGGGTTTTATTCTGAAATTACTGAAAATCTAATCAATTGTGCAGTTATTGAGTTACCGAGTCTAGAAGGTCCTAGGGTGGATTACTCTCTCTCGAGTTATAATCTTTAAACCCTAATTTATAATCCCTAATTTAAATTATGGAATTGTGATCTCTCGATTCACAATTGACCCAAAACCTACCAGGAATCTATTTTCGATCTCTCATTACACGATTTCACCGATTTGATTCAATTCTTATCTGTCAATTTACCTAACTCTTATTAGCCCAAATTGACGATATTCACTTAGCTCACCCTCTTAATTTGTTGCTGAATTATTAAGAATAGATATTGAATCATAAAAATAACTCAATTAAAACACAATGAATCAAATTTCATAAATCTCAAGAATCAAAATCCTAAAGGTGAGTTTAGACAAAAATCAACATTCAACAACACTATTACCAATAACTATTCTAACTTCATACATCAATAAAATTGAAATAAAAATCAAAAATACTGTCAGAATGAACTCGTGAAGGCAGCAACTGCAGGAAATCACCTGTTCCGGGAAGTACCTCACATCAAGCTTCATCTTCTTGTCTCTTTTCCTTCATCTCTTTCCTCAATCACTTAATAGCTCTCTAGGGTTTTGAATTTGCCGAAGTGAAAAGCTTTATCCAAGGCTACTATTTCTATCTTATAATGTGACACCCCGCTCCCATCCAACAACTGCCCGTACATCTTTCGGACATTAGGGCACATATTGATAGAAACAGTGCGCCACCTACATCGCTTTCACTATATCGCATGGCATCATAAATTAAAACCATAAATATGATAATAATTTAAACTCCAAATTCCTCATTTCATTTCATAAACAATATGTACATTGTAGCTTTACAAGTCATCCATATATGTACGATATCAACTACCTAAAACATGTTACATACGTGAGGAATTATACAAAAATTTTAATATAAGTCCTTCAGTCTAACTGACTGACCTTTGAACCATGTCTTATATCCAAAAGTTGTACTAAAAACTCTTCTGAGTAGTCTTAGGAGCTAAGTCGTCGCTCTCTTAAACCTGAAAATATCAACGTTGCAATTTTGGTGAGTTTTGTGAACTCAGTTGAGTAACTATCTTCGACAGTTCACTCATATCACACATATCACATCAATATATACAACACATGATTCACAACATTTAATTTCTCATGTATCATCATAAACCACTTTGTACATATATGTTCACATTTTTCAATCAATTTGATTTCAAATTTCAGTTGCAATCATTCAAATCATATAATTCATATGTGTATGCAATGTTCATGAGACTCACAACTATTTATTTTATTGTTATGACCAAGTGATTTTTTCACTATCTCGTATCCATTGTGGATACCGGGCTCATTAATACTGTCCCTTATCCGTTGGGGATACAAAACTCATTTTACTTAGTGAGCCTTTGGCTCTTACCACAGTCTAAGCTTTAAGCTCTTTTTTACTGGCAACTACGGTCATAGTTGCCTTTACGTTTCATGCAGTCATGTAATGAAATGCATCATGCATATTCAATGATTACACTCATTCAGTCACATTCACACTCTTTCTTATTCATATTTGTCATCGGACTTTTAGTCCGGCATTCAACATTGAAGTTAAGAACAAATAGTCAGTCATATTCACATTCAAATATCACTTCCAATACAATCCCGAATATAGAACTCCTCAGACAATCAATTGTCCAAAATCAACGCAATGACATTCACATAATAATTCAATACAAAATGTAAACAAACAATAATTCAATGTGATACCATCTTAGGTTAAGCATAGTTTGCTCCCGTTAACTTATTGCCTTGAAGTCCTGACAACGTCTGGAAGTAGTCGCTCAATATGCTCTTCTATAATATGCAAACATATACATTTACCATTACTACTTTGCACATTCATATGAATACTTGATCATGAGCATATGTATATATGTCATGTATAATGCATGTTCAATGACAAATTACCGGGTATATTTTCCTTAATACACATCTTATAATCAATTAACAAAACCTTTTAATCATTCTTTAATCTCTAATACTCTTTGTCCACTTTAATCACTACATTCAACATCAACTGGGTTCATTCAAGAACCCATTTGAGCCTAAATACCTTATATGGGAACACAATAGCATTAATTGGTTCATACTTTACTCAAAAAATAACCATTTTTCTTTATAGGATTGGCCACGATTATGGTTTCCCTACCATGATCGTAACAGAAACCTTTGGAGTTGGCCACGATGGTGGCACCCCAGCCACGATCATGGTAGAAACTCTTTTTGGCTAGGCCACGATGGTGGGGAAGGGCCACGATCGTGACAGAAACGTACTCTGTCAGGCCACGATCGTGGGGTAAGGGCCATGATCGTGCCCTGCCTTTTCTTCCCTTTTTTCTGTATGAACTCAACACATCCATTTCACACAAAATTTTCCCGAATTCAACTCTTATAATGCTACCTCATTTCGTACTAATTTCACTACAATATTGATTACATTATCTCTATAAAAATCAACTTATTTGATTCATCAATTTCAACTTAACTTCATCATTCATGAAATCCTATCTATTTCCATAGTATATCTCATTCATAATGCATCAAACAATTCATTCGTTATGTTATGTCCTCATTTAACACTCTAATCATTTCATATTTAGATGCATTGCCATTAAAAACCTTTTCCTTAAAGTGTAACATCAAAACAATCAAAACTCATCACACATTTAACCAACCTTTTCAAACATCAAAATTATGTTCCTTTAAGCCCCAATTAAGTCTAAAAGCATTATAGATATATACCTCATCCTTAATTAGTTAAACAATTGCATAATGAAAATATTTCCATGAAAAATCACTGCCCCACGATCGTGACAGAAACTATTCTCCCATTTATCTTGCAGTTTTTCCACAGGACAAATTTTTAGGTCCATCTTCTATGACCATTATGACCTAGAAAATGAGGTTTTTAGGCCACACCTTCTTCTAATCAAATGTTCCTCTATCTCTTATATTTCTAATGATATCACATTTATGCATTTTGATTCAGTATCATGCACGTTATGATCAAAACACTATAGAATATTCTCATACCTTGATAGAACACAATGCTCAACTTCAAGCCAAATTTAAATACTCTTAAGGACAGATTTCAAATTTGATTCCTTTATAAAAAATGTATCCATATGTTTCTAGTTTAATATAAATCAAAATCCATCCAATTTAGATATCTAAAGAACGAGATATAGCCAAAATACAGATGTATGTTCAGTGAAGTACTCCATCTAACACACTCCAGCACACATTTAACTTCATTTTCAACTCTAACTTATCTCCAAACTATCATCCTACTTTTTCTCATTTCAAGACAATAACCAAGCCTTTTATTTGGCTTTAAACTCATGAACTATCATTCATCTTAACATAAAGTAAGACATAACTCTATTTATTTCTTTATCTACACACACATCATCATACTTTAACTTCCTTCTTCATACTCATTCATTTCTTAATTCTATCATCATAAATGCTTTATTTAACAAACAATTCATGAATAACATTAACTCACTACAATTTAGAGCATGATCCCTTTATTATTACACTACACCCATGTCAAAAATATATATATAAAAACTCATGATCAATCATCAAATTTCTCATCATACAAGTTCCATTTAACAAAACCCATAAAGATTAAAACATAACTTGATTAATCTTCAAAAATCTTCAAACTCTTCAAGATCTATCTTAACCCTAAATCTAAATACAGCATCCTTCAAAAGGTGGAAGAATGGGTCTTTAATGAAAAATGAAAGATAGAGAAAGATGAGAGTGTCAAGTGAAACACTAGAAGGCTAGGTCCAACGTGAATGGAGATTGGTGAGAAAAAAAATTTGTGAAGGAGGAGAAGAAGAACAAAGTCATGAAGAAGAAGAAGAAAAGCAAGATAACAAAACAATTAAATGGTCTTTGAATAAGTTAAAGTTCATGGGATTAAGACATAGCTTGGTAAGTGACACTTGTCACTTGCTATATGTCAAATCCCTATAGGTTTAAACTAGGTTCTCTCATTTAGCTAGTCCAATCAACTCCAATTTCTACTCTAATTATCTTCAAATTTCAATGACATATGTCATTAAATCCAAATGTCCTTTATAAAAATTTCCACTATCATTTGACTCTTAATTCTACTTCCATTTATCAGATGTCCTGCCACTTGGCATTTTTCCTAGTTCAAAATTTACCCAAAAATTCAAGAATTTTCTAAATTTCACCAAAATTTCCAAATCAATACCTATACACACCAATTCAATTTTCAATACATATTAACCACAATTCATATCAAAAATCACATTTATAACTCAATTATACCCAGAAAATGTCAATAGATGCATGTACAATCATTTTAATGTGCAAACATTAATATTCACATATATGTGTATGTCATATTATGCATGAACATGAAATGTACTTTCCAAATTCTCATTAATCTCTCATGTATCGTATTCTAGGGTCCTAAACCTTAACATGGGATAACGGGATGTTACATTTAATGTTCCTTTTATATCTTGGAAGCCCTAGGTTTAATTCGGGGTCGAAACGGTCCAAAAAATCAAGTAAAACTCGAGTTTTTGTATCACCCCGATGCAGTCCACGATCATGGCCTTGCCTGCCATGACCATGGCTCGACGCAGACTACGATCATGGCCTTACCTGCTATAACCATGGTCAGTGCCCAAACATTTTTGTCACGATCGTGGCCACGGTCCCTTCAGCTCACCTCTTTCTATCATCTTATGCACCTATAACTTGTAAAGTTTGAAACTTAAAATTTGTTGATTTTCCAATAGTACATGAAGTGAATAGTTAAGAAATAAAGTTTCATATTATATGATTTAAATTCCTTTTTCAGGAATACAAGCTCAGGGATTTATATTTAGGCCTCCCATCACATTGGCAACTGGAACAAAGCTTGTTCCCTTAAGAAAACCAATTGCCTGGTATTATTTCATCAAATTTGTATTAGATTCATCTAATATATCTTGGGATATGTGTGTGCTAGGTCCAATGGCATAGTCATTGATGAGTTGTCAGACCCCGCTTCCGGAGTCTGACTCTTAGCTCTATTACCATAATCTGTCAGACCCTATTACCGGAGTCTAACCTCATCATGCTTCATGTTTGATACCACATCTGTCAAGACCCCGAGTTCGGAGCCTGACTCTCATACATGCATACATTCGGGTTCAGATATCACAT
>JAOQMS010042736.1:0-13139 GCA_027563885.1 Erythroxylum longipes
TTGAATAGGAATTGTGGTGACATATAAGTAAGATATGTTATGATATAAAAGCATGAAGATGAATTAATAATGGTTAACGTGTTCTTCCTTGAATTACGCCCACGATTTATGATTCCAAATAGTTGGCGAATAAGGGTTCTTTGAAATAACCCTCCAAGATAATAAGCTCACGTGTTATGATATTCTGGATAGTTGGGCTCCGGAACTGGGGTCCAACAATTGTGGTATCAGAGTAAGTAGGAGTTAGACTCCGGAAACGGGGTCTAACATGTGTGGTATCAGAGCAAGTAGGAGTTGGACTCTGAAAACGGGGTCTAACAGGATAAATACCCTGGGAAGTCAATTAAGCATGCATTAAACATAACACATATACATATGTGTATGATTGAATACTTATATGATTGTTCAAATTAGTAATGTGTACAATATATGTATTTCTTGATTTAGACCAAATGCCACCATCTAGACATTATCGGTTTGTCGAGGCAATAACTAATCTGGAGCTTACTATGAGTCAATCTAGATGTTTCTCAGTAGGATTGATCGTATTTGCTTAAATTTCAATTATTGACTATTATTGATGTGAATGTAATAATTCCGGACAATGATGGTTCGAGGAGTTTGATAATTAAGATTGTATTGGAAGTGTTTCATAAGTGAATGTGAATTAGCAAAAATAAGTGTACTCAACAAAATATTGAATATCGGACTTAGGTCTGATGAATATAAAAAATGACTGTGTTTGTAATGAATGGAAGCTATTGAAAGTTTTATATGTGAATTGATGCATTTCATCATATTGATATGCATGATCAGATAAAGGAGTTGTGACCGGAATGATCAGTGAAAAGAGGCGTATAAAGAAAAATAGGCTCAGTATATAAATGAGCTTGATATTCACAATAGATACGAGACAGTTATGAATGAGCCCAGTATCTACAACAAATACAGGGCAGTAAAAAAGCGCTCGGTTATAACAAAGTAAAAATGAAAGTGGAGTCACATGTGCATTTACATGTACAGATTGATATGTGTTATATGAATGATTGAAATGAATTAATTATACTGTTCTGAAATGGAAATGTGAAATGTGTACATAAATTGTACTTGACAAAGTATGATGAAATGTGACATGATACTCAATATTTGATTATATGTTTTGTTTGTAAATTGAAATGTGAATTGTCTTTGTGTTTGATATGAATGAGCACATCAAGGATGGTTCACTCACTGAGTTCGCAAAACTCATCAAAATTGTAACGTTGATTTTTAGGATTCAGGGGATATCCAATTAGACTAATTGGAGTATAGACATTGCAATCGAACATGAGTTAGTGTTTGGGATCAGCTGTACCTGCACACATCTTCTGTTCTTTTTATATCAAGAATTGTATTTTTAAACTATTGTCCAATGTTTGTGTAAATTCTGAAATGTAATGACATTTATGACTGGACATGTTTGTAAATGAAATGAGCCAAAGTGAACATTGGTTTGCTTAAAATGTTTTTGATGCTTGAAAGAGAAATTTGTAAAGAGTTGATTTGATTGTCTTAACATACCACCCTCATAGAGTATGTTGTCGAATATTCGTCAGAATGTTCAGGCATATGCTCTATAAGAGTGGTGCGTTACAGGAAATGTAGAGGAGAGATACAAATTATTACAACCCTACCCATTCCTAACTCAAAAACTGACTAGATTAAGACTGTCGGGGTTCAGACTGAGGGGCAGGTTTATACAAGCTGACAGTGGTATAGGTCCAATATTTGGACTAATGCCTAGTTGTGGACACTGTAGAAAGAAGCATAGTGGAGAATGTTGGAAGTTATCTGGAGCTTGTCTTCATTGTGGCACTTTCGAGCATTAGATCAGAGACTGTCCTGCAACCTTCAGAGCATAATTTGGAGTGAGAGGAGGAACAATGATTGAGACTGCTGCCCAACAAAGTACAGCTAGTAGATCTGGATAAAGAGGCAGAGGTAGAGGAAGAATAAGTTCAGCTAGTCCTATTGTTAGGACTGAGATACAAAGTAATCAATTGCAGTCTCAGGACATAATTTATGCCATTACTAGACAGGAGGCCTAGAACTCCCCACATGTAATAGCATGTGTGTTAAATGTATTTTAATCTGAAGCATTTTCATTGTTAGATCCAAGATATAAACATTCATTTATCACACCACATTTGGCATCTAAATTGCATTATGATAGAGAGATATTGGAATGTGGCTTAGAAGTGAGTACACCAGTAGTTAGTACTACAGTGATAGGAGAAATGTGTAAAAGGTGTATGATTTAAGTTGATCATGCAGAGTTGGAAGCTAATTTGATAATATTGCAGTTGAAAGAGATAGATCTTATCTTAGGTATGGATTGGCTTACTTCTCATAGGGCTGTGATGAACTGCTACACTAAGGAGGTAATTATTGAATCTCCTAATCAGTTAAGAGTAATATTTCAAGGTGATAGTTAAGCAGTTCCATCCATATTGATATCATTAATAAGCGCTCTAAGATTAATTTGAGGTGGATTTGAGGCTTATCTGGCCTATATAGTTAATACCGAGCTGAATAGACAATACAGGATATTCCAGTTGTTAGGGATTTCCTGGATGTGTTTCCTACAGAATTATCTAATTTACCGCTAGATAGGGAGACAAAGTTTGCTATTAACCTAGTTCCAGGTATTGCTCCTATATCTATTACTCTATATAGGATGACACCTGTGGAATTAAGGAACTTATGACTCAATTGAATGAGTTATTGGATAAGGGTTTCATCAAACCCAGTGTGTCACCATGAGGAGCTCTGGTTTTGTTTGTGAAGAAGAAAGATGGGACTCTGAGATTATATGTTGATTATAGGCAGTTGAATAAGGTGACAGTGAATAAAAAGTATCCATTACCAAGAATTGATGATTTACTTGATCAATTATAGGGAGCTCAAGTGTTTACCAAACTAGATTTGGGGTCAGGGTACTATTAGTTGAAGATAGTAGAGGCAGATGTGCCAAAGAGTGCATTCAGGACTAGATATGGGCATTTTGAGTTTTTGGTGATGCCTTTTGGATTGACAAATGCTCTGACAACTTTTATGGCTTTGATGAATAAGGTATTCTAACCTTATTTAGATCGTTTCGTGATTATTTTCATAGATGATATTTTGGTGTCTTCAAAGAGTAGATAGGATCATTCTGAGCATTTGAGGTTATTCCTACAGATAATGAGAGAGAAGCAATTATATGCCAAGTTCAGTAAGCGTGAATTTTGGCTTGATTAAGTAAGACTCTTGGTTCACATATTATTTGAACAAGGCATACAAGTAGATCCAAAGAAATTTGAGGCATTGATGATGTGGGAAGCTCCAAGAAATGTGTATGAGATTCAGAGTTTTCTTGGATTAGCTGGTTATTATAAAAGGTTTGTCAAGGGGTTTTCTTTGATCTCAACCTTTTTGAAAAAGGTTCTAAGAAAGAATATACCATTCAGATGGACTGATGAATAACAAAGGAGTTTTGAGGAATTAAAATATCGGTTAACTACAACACTGGTGTTAGCTATTCCATCTGGTTCTTGAGGTTACATAGTATATAGTGATGCTTCACACCAGGGATTAGGATGTGTTCTGATGCAGTATGACAGAGTGATTGCATATGCATCAAGACAGTTAAGGTCTCATGGGTTTAATTATCTAGTTCATAATTTAGAACTTGCTATAGTGTTATTTGCTTTGAAAATTTCGAGACACTATTTATATGGTGAGACATTTTAGATATTTACTGATCATAAAATTTTGAGATATTTTTTGAGTCAGAAGGAGTTAAATATGAGACAGAGACGATGGATTAAATTGCTGAAAGATTATGATTGCATAATTGAGTATCACCTAGGTAAAGCTAATGTTGTGGCTGATGCATTAAGCAGAAATTCAGATAATAGTATAGCAGAAATATAGATATCGAGGTTACCAAATCTAGTGCAATTGAGAGCATTGCATGTTGAGTTGAACTTGGGGTAGAATAAAACATTATTGGCTACATTGAAGCTTAGGCAGATGTTGCATAAAAGGAAAAAAAAAAGCTCAAAGTAAGGATCCGAAATTAGTGAAAATTATTAAGAAATTGAAATATAATCTTACTTTTGAGTTTGAATTGAGAAATGATATATTGTGGTTGAAGCAGAGATTACGTGTACCTGATGTAGATGAACTGAGGAAAGAGATTTTAGAGGAAGCACATATATCAGCCTATGCTATGCATCTTGGTATTACTAAGATGTATAATACGTTAAAACAACATATTTGGTGGCCAGGGATGAAGAACAAGTGGCTGAATAAGTGGCTAAATGTTTGACATGCCAACAAATAAAGGCAGAGCATCAGGCTCCAATTAGGAAGTTACAGTCATTGCCTATTCTGGAGGGGAAATGGGAGAGGATTACTATGGATTTCATTATGGGCTTGCCAAGGACTCCGAGGCAACATGTTGCCATATAGGTCATTGTGGAGTGATTGACAAAGTTGGCTCATTTCATACCAGTGAGAGAGAATAACACACTGGATCAGTTAGCCCAGAGATATGTGAATGAAGTAGTGAGGTTACATAGGGTCCCAGTGTCTATTTTATCGAATCGGAATCCTAATTTAGTTTGAGATTTTGGGGAAGTTTATAGATAGTTTTAGGTATAAGGTTGAACTTTAGTACAACCTTTCATCCTCAGACAAACGAACAGAGTGAGAGGACAATTAAGACTATTAGAGATATGCTTAGAGCTTGTGTTTTGGAGTTCCAAGGAGCATGGGATGAATATGTAGCTCTGATTGAATTTGTATACAACAATCATTATCACAGTAGTATCGGTATGGCTCTATATGAGGCATTATATAGAAGAAAGTGTCGTTCACCTTTGTATTACGATGAAGGGGGTTTAAGGGTTGTTGAAGGCCCAAAACTGATTCAAGATATGGTTAATAAAGTTAAATTGATTTGTAGTATAATTAAAGCGATTCAAGATAGACAAAAGAGTTATGTGGTCAGCACTGTAGAGATATGGAGTACCGAGTAGGAGATAAAGTGTTTATGAGAGTATGGTATTGGTGAGGAGTGCTGAGGTTTGGTAACAAGGGTAAGTTAAGACCTATTTATATTGGTCCATGTGAGATTATTGAGAGAATTATACCATTGGCTTAGAAGTTAGCATTACCAGCGGACATGTCTCAGATTCACAATGTGTTTCATATTAGTATGCTTAGGAGATATTGGTCGGATATGACACATGTGTTGCCTACACAGGAAGTTAAAGTAGCAAGTAATATGAGCTATATAGAGGAATCGGTAAAGATAGTGGGATATCAGGCAAAGCAATTGAGAAATCGAATGATCCCACTGGTAAAAGTTCTTTGGAGGAATCATTCGAGTAAAGAAGCTACATGAGAAATCGAAGAAAACATGAGGAATCAATACCCCCAATTGTTTGATCAATTAAGTAAGAATTTCGAGGATGAAATTTCTTAAGAGGGGGAGAATTGTAACATCCCGTTTTTCTATACTAAGGTTTAAGACCTTAGATCACTGTACATGATAAATAACATTGAGAATATATGAGAGGCATTTCATTCACATACATAATATAATCATATACACACATGAATTATGATTTTTGTACATATTACAAAGATTATTTATACACTCAATTGATATATTCTGGGGTATAAAAGATTTAAAATGATCATGATATGAGATGTGAATTATGAATTGTTATGTCTTGAATTTTTGGTTTGATGGATTATAATTATTAATTTGAAATTATTTATTACAATTAGAAGATTTATGAATTTATGTGTATTTTTGGACTAGGAAAAATGCCAAGTGGCAAGACAAATTGATATATGGTAGTAGAAATAATTGACACATGGCAGTAGAAATAAGTAACAAATGGAATTAGGATTAATTGACAAGTGGCTTAGATAATTGAGAGACAAATGGACCGAGAAATTAAGAGACATTAGGTAGCTTAAGTAAATGACATATTTACTTGATTCTTCATGTGATAAGTGTCATGACAAGTGTCATGACCCTTACCACCCAATTAATCCACGATATTTACTCAAGACCTAACCATCTTTCTCTTTCATTTGTTACTTTTTGCTTCATTATCTAATCTTCTTCTTTCTTCTCCACTCATAACACTCTTATCAACCCACTTACTAAGTTGAAGTCTTACTTGAATCTTGCACCTTACCACTCCAAGATTTCGTTGACTCCTCCTTGGTACCAAAACCCAACCTTTTCCTCCTTACAATGGCGATGATCGTGTAAATGGAGGAGCTAGGTTATGTGATGATTTGAAGAAGCTTGGAGTTAAACAAGTAAGCATATTATTGTTCTTAATAGCTTGCTTAATAGAAGTATAAATGATGATAGTTTAGGGATAGATTGATGGTGTTAATGGTGTAGGATGTGTGTTAAAACGTTGATGACTAAATGTATGGATTTGTGTTATGTTTTTGTATAAATGATTAAAAATAGTTTATGTATTGTTATATGGATGTTTTTGAGATGGAATTAAGGTGAGAATGAATAGGAAATGAAGTAGAAATGATGAAATATGCATAATATGTGTTGGATGTATTATGAAAGAGTTAAAATCTAGAAAAACATGGAAGAATTGGCTATGATTTTTCGGATTACATAACCCACGATCATTGGAAATGCAAGAAAAGGGAGAGAAATGTTTGGATGACACATACCAAGATCATGGGATGGCCTCCACGATCGTGGGAAAGGCCATGGATGAGAGTTCTTCTCTTTTGAGTGATGTTTGACCCAAGTAATGATAGGTTACTTTATTATGGTGCATTTAGACTTGATTAAGGCTTGAAATGCACCTAGTTTGATGCTTGAATATTTGTTTAAAGTGTTTTATATGTTTAGGTTTTTAAATGACATTATCAAGTAACTAATTCTAGAAATCTAGAGATGTTAAAGAAATGGAAGTGTTCTTAGGAACGCAATTGTGACCCAAAAGATATGAGAAAGGTGTATGAGGTATGAATGAATGAAAATTTGGATACTGTGTGAATATATTGTGAAAGAAAAAGATTGGTGAATGAATGATTGATGATATTAAAATAATCAAGTTTCATTGAGTTGTAAACCTAAGTACAAGCTAGACATATATAAGCAATAAGGTTTAAATGATCATGACTCGTGTCTAAAGATAAATACCCTGGAAAGTAAATTGAGCATACATTGAACATAACATATGTACATTTGTGTATGATTGAATACTTATATGATTGAGCAAGTTAGTAATGTGTACAATATGTGTATTAATTTATTTAGATACTCAGTTCAAACGCCAGCATCCAGACATCACTGGTTCGTCAAGGCAATAACTAATCTAGAGCTTACTGTAAGACAACCTAGATGTTTCTCACTAGGATTGATGTGAATGTGATAATTTCGGGCAATGATGGTCCGAGGAGTTTGATAATTAAGATTGTATTGGAAGTGTTTTATAGGTAAATGTGAATTGGGAAAAATAAGTTTACTCAATGAATTGTTGAATATCAGACTTAAGTCCTATGAATATGAAAAATAACCCTGTCTGTAATGAATGAAAGCTATTGAAAGTATTATATGTAAATTGATGCATTTCATCATATTGATATGCATGATCAGATAAAGGAGTTATGACAAGAGTGACTAGTAAAAAAGAGCTTAAAGCTCAGAAATGCACATAAAGAGCCATAAGTTCAGTATATAAAATGAGCCCGGTATTCATAATGGATAAAAGATAGTTATGAATGAGCCCGACATCCACAATGAATACAAGACAGTAAAAAGGCACTCGATCACAACAAAGTGAAAATGAAAGTGGAGTCACATGCGCATTTACATGTACAGATTGATATGTGTTATATGAATGATTGAAATGAATTAATTATACTATTTTGAAATGGAAATGTGAAATGTGTACATAAATTGTACTTGACAAAGTATGATGGAATGTGACATGATATGTAATATTTGATTGTATGATTTGTTTGTAAATTGAAATGTGAATTGTCTTTGTGTTTGATATAAGTGAGCACATCGAGGATGGTTCACTCACTGAGTTTGCAAAACTCATCAAAATCATAATGTTGATTTTCAGAATTCAGGGGATATCCAGTTAGATTAATTGGAGTATAGCCACTACAATCGGACATGAGTTAGTAGTCGGGATCAGTTGTACCTGCACATGTCCAGTTCTTTTTGTATCAAAAATTGTATTTTAAAAATATTCTACAATGTATGTGTAAATTCTGAAATGTAATGACATTTACGACTGGACATGTTTGTAAATGAAATGAGCCAAAGTGAACATTGGTTTGCTTAAAATGTGTTTGATTCTTGAAAGAAAAATTTGTAAATAGTTAATTTGATTGTCTTATCGTGCCATACTCGTAGAGTATGTTCTCGAATATTCATCAGTACATTTGGGCATATGCTCTATGAGAGTGGTGTGTTACAATAAATCTAGAGGAGAGATACAACCCTACCCATTCCTAACTTAAAAGCCAACTATATGATATGATTCCCCCATACTTGTTCAAACAATTATTCCCCAAACCTAATCATACAAATTCAAGTGCTCAACTTACCTTATGGTAGGTACAATGAAAAGGATAAATAAAAAGGTCAAGGCTCATATTTTGGGTTTAAAGAAAGAAAAGGTTTCATGTTAAGCTTAAAGGGGGTTAACTAAAGGTAACATCATGGTGGCTTTTTAAGTAAAAGAAGTAAATCCTAATTACCTTCATAATTTTAACATTTGCATAAGATTATGTGATCTTAACTAGTATTTGCAAATAAGTTCTAGAGTTCTCAATCATGAAAGAACACTCTCAATAAAGAATACTTGAGTTTGGTATTTAATAGTTCAAAAAGGCTTAAAATCTTACCAAATGAAAAGTGTCACTGATTTGTCACAACAAGCTAATGTCATTTTAACCAAAATCCAAGTCAATTAGTCTAAACATACAAGTATACTTATTCACTCATATTATGCATTTCTAATCCCAATCAAGTTTATGTCATGACCATGCATCTCTAACTACTAAATGGGAAAACAAACACATGGTAACAAATAATAACATTTTTTAACTAATACTCCCTACCATACTTAAACATCACATTGTTCCTAATGTGATATAAAAAAAGTAAAAGAGGAATCTAAGACAAAATAATACAAACAAGGACAAGCATTAAAACTAAAATATATTAAACGAATAAGCAACAAAGAAAGGGATAGAAATACGATACGAATGTGTGGATGATTGATATGTTCTTAATTGATTATTTAATTATTTCATAACACTTAACAATTAATGACATTAAAATACTCAAGATACTCACTTTGATTCATATATGATTTTAGGCACAATTCAGAAGCAAAGAAGTTAAAGTGAGTTAAAAGCGCAACATTTGGGTCATTTTCCAAAGATTAATTTTCACTTTTCTTCATGGAGAAAGAAAAAAATTAAAAGAAAAGATGAAGACAAGAAAAATAAAAATACAAAGAAGAAGAATCACTCACTCACGACATCCATGCGAGATAGTGATTTAATTGACAACATACTTAATGGATAGCACATGTTGGAAGCATTAGGAAGTAGAAAATCATCACTCACGTGCTTGTTTTTGCATGCAAGAATGTGAATTAATAGCAACACCAAGGAGCAGTCTTTGAGCAAAGCACGTAGCAGATGGCAACGTAAGGTGAAGCAAAAGATAAAAATGGTAAAGGAAGATAAAGAAAACGCTGTTTACGTGAATAGCGTAAATGTTCTTTATGTTTCACACAAATGGCCAGGATAAAAAATGTTGGGTGAACCCACTGGGTATTGTGAAAAGATGATTTTAATGCATTTATTGAATCATTTATTTGTAAACTCATTGCTAGAATTTCGATATAATCTGTAATTGTTAAGTTGAAATCCATGTATAGCGACTAATGATTCGTAATCATTAGGGATAACATAACCTAGGTTAAATAACGCATCATGTGTGGTTATATCTTTGATTAATCAGTTTTCCTAATTCATAATGCTACTACCCTATTGAATCTAGAGATCATATTCTCTGTTATTCGGTGTTAGGTTTAATTAACAATTGTATCTTGATTAAACACTAACTAAGGGAAAACTTGGGTTAATTATTAACCCACAATTAATGGTTACTACGAGAGGTTTGAGAACAACAAATCAATGAAATATATTTAATTAGGATATAGGCTGAGATTGAACCAAAGAACCAGGTCCTTACTGAATGCCCTACTTTTGTCATTTTTTACATGTTTTCTTTACATTACTTTTGTTAGTTATTTCAGCTTTATTTTATTTTCTTATTTCTAAAACTAAACCCCCTAACCTAAACACCAATTAATTTCAGCTCAATAACTTTACACACACTCTCTGTGGGATTGACTTTACTCACCACTGCTATAATAGTAGTCTAGTTTTTATTTTGACTAGGATTATGACGCACTATCAATTTTGGTGTCATTGCCAGGATTCTAATGTTTTAGTTTTTATTTGTGATTTTAATTGGTATTTTGTATATATTTGTTCGTAATTGGTTTCTTTTTAGTTATTTTGTGATCCTTTCATTTTCTCTATTTCGTATTCATGGACAAAAATATAAAAAAATTTCATAGATGGAAGTAATTGTTTCATTAACTCTTACTCTCAATCCTATAACCAATGTTGGACTGATTAACCTAACTTTAGTTATAGGTGGGATAATCAACAAAGTTACTTCAATGATAGTTTACAAGATGTACAACAATTCTCGTACAAATTAGAAGTTTCTTATCATGATTCAGGTACATCTCTGGATTACTATATCAAGACCTGTAATGCTAACAATCTTCAATTTCAACAAGCTATGTAACAACTTTAAGAGCATGTACAACAGACGTAATAGGATATCCAACAATTCTAGTAGAATGAAAATCAAATTTGGTCTTGTTTCCAAAATTAGGAGAGCCATAAAAACTCAAGTACATCTTTGGAAGAATTAATTGAAAATGTCCTTGCTAACACTTTGCAATTTCAGCTGGATGTGAAATAGTTCCAGCAAGATGCATTGCCTCGATGAGGAGATATCAATCATTTGGAACTGTAAAGTGAAGAGAAGCAACCATATCAACTCGAGGTGTACCCAATTGACATTAGTGCAGAAACCTTATGGAGTGATGAGGAGCATGAGAATTTTAAGAGTACTAGTCAAGGAATTGATTGTGTCGAAGAAGTTGAGGAGCAGGTTAAAGTAGAATATGATACATCATTTGGCTTAAAGGTAGAACTGAGTCTGTGATTATTTTCAAGACTAACCCTTCACCTTTACCTAACAGGCTGGAACAATTAAACGAAGAAGAAAAAAGCGAAGAGTCATTTGAATTATTTTAAGAGAGTGAGGACTCAGTAGAGATGAAGAATCTGAAGATAAGGAAGATGTTGGAGGTGAATGATTATCAATTAAGGCCTTTTCTGGAAGAATCTCACGTGGAGGAACCATATGTGCCAGAGAAGATCAGAATTTTGTCATGTGAGGAGAAAAAGGAGTCGAACCAGCGACTCTAAACAAAGGTGATTCTTGAGAGGCAACCCAAGGGAAGTAACTTTCTTTTCTTTACATTTTCATATTATTTTTTTATGCATGTGTGTTTTGAATTTGTTTGTTTTACTTGTTTTCAATCAAAATGAGGGAAAGAATAAAACAACAAAATAAAATATTTTATTTTTTGTTGATTCTAAGACTATATAGTCATGACTAGAGTGTGAATTGGCTAGAGAATTTCATAGCAACTTTAGCATGTACTTTTACTCTTGTGATTGGTCGATGTGCATTATCTTTAGAGGAATAGTGACTAATGGTAGACAAAGCCAGTGAGATTTTGAGCCTTATTAGACTTACACATTCATATCAATCTCATTGTCTTTTGATAATGTGTGACCTTCATGATATGTACATCCCGATTTTACCTTGAATTTCTATTCGAGACCATATTTTTATCACATGCATTAGCATGGATATGATTAGGGGTTTTTGAACTACATTAGCTAAATAGCCTACCCATTATATGATTTTCCTTTTTAATAAGCCCCCTTGACTTTATTTGCCTTTTCTTTATGTATTAGCCACATTACATGCTTTAACCTAACCAACTATCCTTCCTAAGCCTTAAAGCTAGTAGAACATTTGTTGATTGTTGAGTTTGTGGATATACAGAAGTGTATGAGTGATTGAGCCTAAGTTTATTATATAAATTGGAGACATTTTCATGATCTTTACTACACTTTTTGGCTCCTATTTCTAAATTTTATGCTTAATTTGACTCTTGAGTGTCTACCTTTATTTTATGTAGTTTGAGAGTAAAATTTGTCAAAAATCAGTATTAATTGCACTAATTAATTTTCTAAGAACAATTGAAACTGCAAACTACCATTTGTTCATTGTAGGAGACTCAAGGAGAAGAGAATCAAGTACAAGATGTAGAGTCAAGGAAAGAGATGAATTCAAGTCAACAAGTGAACAAGTGCAACAGGAAGTTCGCCGCGGCCAAAAGGATGTGTCGCTGCGGTGAAGAATGAAGAGTTCCAAGCAAAACTTTCAGGAAAAGTTAGCCGCGATGAAGATTTATTCTGTCGCCACGGTGAAAGCGGCCAACAATATAGTAAAACTTTCAAGAAAAGTTTGTCGCAACAAACTTATCTGTCGTCGCAGTGAACCTTTGAATACCCGAACCATTTTCAGAAAGTTACCCACTGTGCAACCCAATCTATAACCCATTTTCTTTTAAAAACCTACCATTTTAGGTTAAAAAGAGCTGGCACAGTATAAAAAAAAACCACACCCTCACTCTCTCTAAACCACACTCTCACTCTCTCTAAACCTTCGGACACTTCCATCATCCACTCCTCTCCACTTAACCGTCAACTCCTCCACCGACAGCTGCTACCATGTATGCTTCTAGTGGGTTCTCGGTTGTGATTCTTCCTAGAGTTATGCTTGGATAGGCACCTCTTTCCTCTTGAAAATGTAGCAACGGCTAGAGTTCAATGGGCTTCAAAGGGGAGTAGTTCATTCCATG
>JAOQMS010042737.1:0-13137 GCA_027563885.1 Erythroxylum longipes
ATTCATGTGCATATATGAATGCATGAACATAGCAAAACAATTTTAAGCATTCCTAACCCGTTCCAAATTACTATTTTTCCCTTCCCATAGGTGAGAGGATGTTACACAAATGATGTGGATGCAAATGAAAACCCTTACATGCAAATGGTTTATGATGTAGTCGGTTATACCTTTCAGGAAAATATAGAAAATCTTGAAGAAGATCCCAACCCACAATCCAAACTGTTTTTTGACTTACTACACTCAGCTGACCAAGAACTATGGCCAAATTGTGAGACAATGACTCAATTGTCATCAATTGCTAGTATCTTGAACATAAAGTCTGAAGGGCATATTTTGATCATAGTTTTCATAAAATTCTTGGATGGTATAATGAATCATTGCCTCCTGATCACACCATGGTAGATAGTTTTTACAATATCAAGAAACTTATTAGGGGTCTTGGTTTGCCTGTTGAAAAGATTGATTGTTACAAATTGGGATTTATGTTGTATTGGGGTGATGATGTGGAATTACGAGAGTGCAAATTTTGTAGACAATCTAGATTTAAGCCTAGAAAGCATTCTATAAAAGAAAAGTTAGTACCGTGGAAGCAGATGTATTATTTCCCGCTAACTCCGAGACTTCAAAGACTATATACTTCTGATGTTACTGCGTCTCACATGAGATGGCATAATGAACACCAACAGGAAGATGGAATAATAATTCATCCATCAGATGCATTGGCATGGAAACATTTCAATGACACCCATTATAAGTTTGCAGCTAAAAGTCGAAATGTTAGATTGGGATTGTTGACGGATGGATTCCAACCTTTTGGTCAATCCGGCCAGCAATATTTATCATAGCCAGTCATAATTACTCGTTATAATTTACCTCCGTGGATGTGTATGAAAGAGGCATATATGTTCTTGACAGTGATTGTGCCAGGGCCTACAAATCCAAAGCATAAAATTGATGTATTCTTACAACCATTGATATCTGAATTATAGCATCTTTGGGAATATGGCATTGAGATACATGATGTGTCTCTGAAACAAAATTTTGTGTTGAGAGAAGCTTTGATGTGGACAATTAGCGATTTTCTGGCATATGCTATGTTGTCTAGATGGAGCACAGCAGGAAAATTGGCTTGTCCTTATTGTGGTAATGATTCAGATGCATTTTATCTTCCAAACGGGGGTAAAATATGTTGGTTTGATAACCACAAAAAATTTCTTCCTTCAGATCATCCATTTAGGTGCAATAAACAAAAGTTCATTAAGAATAGGATGGTTAAATCACCTCCTCCCCCTCAGAAAGCTGGTGAAGAGATATTGAAGGAGATTGAGGAATTAAGCTTGCTGAAAATTACAGGATTTGAAGCTGATAAAATTAATACAAGCATTAGCAGAAATTTTGGCTGGAGAAAATGAAGCATCTTTTGGGATTTGCCATATTGGAAAACTAATTTGATACTCCATAATCTAGATGTGATGTATATTGAAAAAAATATTTTTGACAATTTGTTCAATACCATTATGAATATTGAAGGGAGGACAAAAGACAATGCAAAATCACGAGCAGATTTGAAACTTTTTTGTAGAAGGAATGAGTTACATAAAGATCTTTACACTGGTAAATATCCTAAAGCATGTTACACTTTAGATAAAAAGCAAAAGGAAATATTGTGTGAATGGTTGAAAAGTCTAAAGTTTCCCAATGGTTATGTCTCAAACTTGGTAAGGTGCGTGGACATGAGGAAGTACAAATTATTTGGGATGAAAGTCATGATTGTCATGTTTATACAAAGGATAATTCCAATTGCATTCGAATAAGGTTTGGGAAGTAATAACAGAATTAAGTTTATTTTTCAAAAGCTTAACATCATCTGAAATTAAGTTGGCTGAAATGGAAAAACTAAAAAGGGAAATTCCATTAATTTTGTGCAAGTTAGAAGGCATATTTCCTCGAAGATTCTTTGACTATATAGAGCATCTACTTGTTCATTTAGTACACGAGGCTAAACTAGCCGGTCCAGTTCAATATCGTTGGATGTATCCATTTGAGAGGTACGTAATTTAACAAGTTCATATTTGTAATTGATGTCATATCATGTTTTCATAACTAAAATCGTATAACCCTATTCGGTCATATAGGTATTTGCATCACTTAAAGAAAAATGTGAAAAATAAGACTAGAGTTGAAGGTTCGATATGTAATGCTTATTTAGTAAAGGAAGTTAGTACATTTTGTTCACATTACTTTGAGCCGCATGTTCACACAAGAGAAAGAAAAATTCCTCGTAATGACGATGGGGGAGGAACTACTGAGGCTGATGATAATTTATCCATTTTCACATATCCTGGATGAACATATAGACGTTCGACGAGAAGAATGTTAACAGAGGAAGAAATTAAGGCTGCCCATAGTTATATTTTATTAAAATGTCAAGAGGTTCAACCTTTTGTGCAGTAAGTTGAAATAGATTATTTGTCATTTGAATTTGAGTGCTATTCATCACTAAACATGCATAATAATGGTTTTAAATTATACAAGGAGTTGTTACACGAGCTCATGCTTGAAAAAACACAGGATGATATCAATAAAGAAGTTGGAAGACACTTTCCTCGATGGTTCGAGCAGTATGTAAGTTTTCCCTTACATACTTTAAAATGATTGAATTAAAAGATTTAAGTGTTCAAACCAGAAGATTGTAGTTTTAATTTGGTATTTTCTTTTCTGTAGGCCTTAGAAAATCCAATTGAGAACAAGTTCATATGTGATCTTGAAAAGGGACCTTTGCGAACTGTTAAATCATATCTGGTGTATTTCGTTAATGGATATAAATATCATACAGAATATCATAGTCATAGCATGACAACAATAAATAGTGGAGTTTGCATATAAGGAGAATTGATAGATTACTATAGAAAAATTATTGAGATACTTGAAATTGAGTATCCTGCATTGCCAATAAAGCGAAGTGTGATATTTAAGTGTGAGTGGTTTGATCCAACTCCAAATGTTGGTACAAAAGTGCATAGCCGATACAATCTAGTTGAAATTAACAAGCGAAGAAGATTTCGACAATTTGAAACTTTTGTGTTGGCAATGCAAGCGATCCAGGTGTATTTTGTCCCTTTTCCTAGCTTACGACAAGATAAATCAGATTGGTTGTCTGTTTGCAAAGTTAAATCTCAAGGTGTTTTTGAATCACATGGAAAAGGAGAACAGAGAATTGAAAGTGAAGCGTTTCAAGAAGATACTTATGAAATAAATTCATCTGCACTATATGAGGATAATAAACCTTTGAATGATCCATGTAATGCATATGTTGAAACTTTATCTGGAGAAGATGAGGAGAGCAAGAGATCTAAAGAAGAGCTTGAATTTGATTCAAATTCTTCAGAAAAAGAAGATGATTTTTATTTATAATTAAGTGATGATAGCGATTAATTTGTGTTTGTAATTGAATATTATATTAAAGCAATCAATTATTTCCTTTTCAATATATTATATAACATATTTTCATGCAAATTGTAATATTTCAAGAAAATTCAATCAAATATTAATTTCAGGTTGAAATATGGCACCAAAGAGGAGACAGGATATTTCACGACCAAGATTCAGACCACGATTTGGAGGTAATTACTGTATAGGTGAAGCATCTCATGGTGTAGCAGTTGGAACTGAATCTCCTCCTCTCTCTCCAGCTACTACACTTACATATGAGGTACCTTCTGTAGATGCTGCACCATCCACGACCCCTATATCATTTACTACCCCTATACCGACAGAGGTATCAGGGGTAAACAATGATGATAAAGGAAGCGGCCACCGGCCTGGAGCAGAGGGACCTGATGGACAAACTTACATTACAATTGTCAATAATATGTTTTTCGATATACATTGAACACTATATATTTATAATTAAGTTATAAGTTTCAATATTCATAATGGTATAAAAATTTTCAATCTTGTATTAGGTTCATTCCATTTAGACTGTGTTCAAGAAACGTGACTTCAAAATTCAAGGAGAAGATTGATATTAAGGGCTTTGCTTGTAAAAATATCTCTTAGGCGACAAGAGAATTTTACTATCACAAGTTTGAGGTACAATAAAAATTATTATTTTCTTTTTTAATTAACAATTTTGTACATTTATTAGATAAATGATATTATTACATCATAAGTATTAATTGAATGTTTTTGCTTTTATTTCAGAAAGAAATTTTTTGGGATTCTCAATTTGGCGCGATCGTCCATAGAGTATGGGAAAGATGAGCACGTACACGTTATCGAGACTTCGTTGCTGTGATACGCAAAGCAGCTATACGATCGCCTTATATTTTTGAAGAAATATGGAGTCGTTGGTAGCAGTATTGAACATCACCTAAGGTAATGTCCCTTTTAGAGCGTAATTCGGCCAATAGATGTGAAGGACCTGGGGGAGTGAGTTTTTCCATACATACGAGAGGATCTATTACCCACCAAGAGCATGCAGAGAGACTTGAAAGTATCTACACTTCAAATTTATATTGTCATTTCTTTACTTTGCTGTATTTCTATTGAATTTTATGTGTGAATTTTAGAATGAAAATATATATTTCTTGTTGAGAATGATAATGTTATAAATGTCTGGTGCTATATATGGCTGTGTTTTTTAGTTTTGTTCTCTGTTCAACAGGGGGTAGATTTCATAAAAATAGAGGAAACTCTGCCGAAATTTTTATAAATTCTAATTAACTTATGACATTTTATTCTTATGCAGGAAAAGACTATGGCATGAGACCTACACCCCATCAGGTTTTTTCGCACACTCACATAAAAAAGCATGACGGTGTGACATTCGTCAACAACCGTTGTAGAGAACTCAATGTATGTGAAATTTATGGTTAAATATTAATGCTTAATAATTATCACTTACTAATATAAACATTGCTTTCTGATAGGAAAGCATTCAACGATAGTCTCAACAGTCGGAAGATGTTGATGGGACTCAAACCTATCTTCATGCAGTGGGTGGTAGGGACTATCGGGGAAGGATATTTGAATTAGGCTCATTTGCGAATACATGTTATTGGCAATCCTCAACGTCCAATACTGTTGCACCTAGTAGGGCGTCAGCATCCAATGAGAGAGTCATTCAGCTTGAGAGCACAGTAGAGATGTTGGCAACTCAGTTGCAACAGTCGATGGAGTACATAACTCATCTCTGTAATAAGATGGATGAGTTGAAGGGTAGGGGTAGCACCTCATCGCATCAATCAGAGCATCCGCCATTTCCAAATTAATAGTGTACTTTTAAACATTTTATTTGAGATACGAAAACTTATTATGTACTGTTTAATGTTTTATTATCAATTAAGATACTTTCAACTTTATATCATTAATCAAATTTATGTTTAAAAAATTAAATTTATACTATTACATTAATAGTTGTTTCAATTATGCAAAATAAAATTTATAGATGGTATTTTCAATAAAATTAAAAAAACTTTTTTAATTCATTTACAGACGGATATATGAAAATTTGTCGCTACGACTAAAACAATTATCGATGGACAAAAAATTTCCATCGGTAATAACCAACAGAAGAACAAGTTCCGTCGGTAAAGTCGAAACAATTTTCTCAAAAGTATCGATAGAAAGATGGCAACCATATGCGACGGAATCTTCGTCGGTAACTTTGTAACAACTTACCGACGAAAATTTCCAATGGTAAATATACCGATGGAAAAAAAAATTCTGTCAATAAATGTACCGAGACGTAAAGATAATCCATCGTTCAATTTACCGACGTAAAGATATTCCTGTTAGATTTGTGTCCTAAAAGTTATCAAGATGATTGCTTTTATATGTTCTATTTATGAATTAAATGTTATTTATATTTTGGTCCATGAGTTTTATATTTATTTAGAAGTGTTCAAGAAGATGCATTTGGTCTTGAACCGTAGAACTTTAAATAATATGAATATTCAATTCTAAAATGTTCACAGGTCTTGGATATTAGCAGGGACACTAATATGCCATACAAGACTGTCGTGTTGATTAAAAGTATGTTGTAGTTCTGTAAATGTTAATAAAGGATTATCATTTAATAATACGAATATATGAAAGGTTTCATATATTGAACATACCTAATAGATAAAACATTATATGGATTGTGTTTGTGTCATTAATGTTTTTATGGTGTCTTTGATTCCATGATTGATACATATATCTTTTTCACATGAGGAATGTATAACGTAACTATTATTAAAAGCTGCTTATAACAAGTGGTGATAAAAATAATAGTTCTTTATATATAACTTGTGCGGGAAAAAGGTACATGTAAATAGCATCATTACCACACATTAATAATGAGTAATGTTATTTTATGGGGCCCTTGGTAAAGTAGAATTATAAATGGATCCAATATAACTGAGCTACAGTTATAATTTATAATTTACTTAATGGACACCAAGAAACGATTATAACACAAAGATGACACAGTCCTACTTTGTATATTAATCATAATATCACAAGGCAAGGAATGGACACAAATAATGTTAATGATAACATTATTAGAAGGATCGTGTTACGTAAAAGGTTTACTAAACATCTATGTTGTTTGGGTAGCTATAATGTATAGCTAGAATACCGCTTACAGTTTATGAAATAAAATGTTGTATTCATTGCCCACACAACACAGATCCTCGATATAGGTCATACCAACTGAACGGGAAACAAGAAAAAATATTTTTAGTGTACAAGATTTCATGTTGATGAAATAAAGGTATATGTTAAAATATTGTCACGTGACGTGACAACCTAGACGGGAAACAAATTTATTTGAAATGTATATTATGAGGATAATATAAATTTATTTATAGCCCAAGCCTGAAAGAAATTATTTTAACAAACGAAGAGAGAGAATAGATGTATTATTATATCCATCAAATTTGCGACAGAATTTAAGGTGATTTTGAACAAGAATTTGAAAGAGCAAACGATAACCATTCTGGATAAATAGCCCCTCAATTTTGTATCCCTTGAAGTGTAGAATCTAATGGGGAAGGTTTCAGGTCGTTTGGAGTTCGCTAGAAGAAGTTATCACTATTCTAATACTAACAGGTCAAGAATTAAGTATACTGTTTCAAAACCGTTCTTGATTTAATTGCCATAAATGCTATGGGAATTTAAAGAATATTTTGAGGCTATACGAATTTTACATCTGGTCAAACTTGCATATAGAGTTTTGTTTTGTTTAGCCATTGTTCTCTCATAACTTGTTAAAAAAATGATTTTCGATTGAGTAATCGATTAAGAAACATGGTGATGAAGCTAGGCGTGGACAAAGAGAACGCTAGCACAAACTCGGTGTCCTTGTTTCAGATTCAAGGTGAACTGAAGAAGAATACAGCTTCATTAGAGACCAAAGGTATGGTTTAACAATCCCTCTTGTAGGAATATAAACTTGATTGTGATGCAAACAAAATAAAAGGAGAATTAGCAATAATAGAAACGATCCTTGTTGTTATCGGATAAAAAATTTTAATTTTTACCCGATCCGCATTATTGCTAATTACGAAACCTCCGAGTCACTCTTATGCGTGTGACCCTGACCGGCGTGTCGTAACGCTAGTCAAAATAAAATAACTAGACTACTACTGTAGCAGTGGTGAGTCTAAGTCCATCCCACAGGAAATGTTCGATTAGCTTATGAAATGAAATAAATCGGTGTTTCAAAAAAGGGGGTTTTGGATTTTTGAAATAAAAAAATAAAATGAAACTAACTAATAAAAACAAATTAAAGAAAATATACGAAAAATGGTAAAATTGGGAAATTCGATAGGGATCCGATTCTTTGGTTTAATCTTGGCCTATACCCTAATTAAGCATATTTCATTAATTTGTTGTTCTCAAACCTCTCCTAGAAACTATAATCGTGGGTTAATAATTAACTCGAGTTTTCCCTTAGGATTTGTTTAATCAAGATACGATCATTGATTAAACCTAACCACCGAATAACCTAGGATACGATCTCTAGATTTAATTAGGCAGTAGCATTAAGAATTAGGAAAACCGATTAATCAAGGCAACAACTACATACGATGCGTCATTTAAATTAGTCATGTCATCCCTAATGATTACGAATCATTAGTCGCTATACATGAATTTCAACATAACAATTACAGATTATATCGAAATTCTAGCAATGGGTATGCAATTAAACGATTCAATGAATGCATTAAAATCACCCTTTCACATTCCTAATAGGTTCATACACAAATAATCAAACAATAATGAAAATCCGATTATCCATACACAAAATCCAAATCAATTATCATAGGATAACACAATCAATTTCTAACGAGAGAAAGAAACAACAAAAATTGAAAAATACACTTAACTCGGGTCATCGACATCGATGTTACCTCTGAGCTAGCGTCAGGATGTTTAGCCTTTCATGAGTCTCCCAAGAAAATTCGTCAACCCCGTAATAATTATCCCTGTTGAAAACCCTAGCTACTCTCTTCTCACGTTAATACTCTCTACTGTTGCTATTCATCGATTTGACAATTTAATGCAATGACTCTTCTTTTCGTCACGCAATCTCTTCTCTCTGTTTCTCTACCGCCCCTTCTTTTATTTTCCGCCCCCCTCTACAACTGCGACCTACGCTAGCATTTAACCATTTAACGCATTCGTTAACTCTAGAACGCTAGCGTTTTCTGCTCATTCTCTCTTTTTCTGTACGTCATCGATTACGTATGGTGCTGTGCGTTTTAGCTGTTTTTGCTCCCATTTTTCAATGTCGTTTTGCTCCATTATTTCCACCACATGCACATTACACTTGCTGCACATTAATTAACTTATTACATGACCATTCAATTAACGTAAATTGCATGTAACATTTCATGCATAATCATGCGTCTCACGTTCATTGCATTTTGTGTTTTCATTTCTTTTCTTTTTCTTGTCCTTTAATTTTCTTCTTTTTTCTCTAAGATAACAAGTGAAAATTAATTTTCAGAAAAACAGCCCAAATGTAATACTTTCAACTCATTTTAATTTCTTTGCTTCTAAATTGTACCTAAAATAATATATGAAACAAAGTGAGTATTTTAAGCATTTTCTTGTCATTAATCACTAAGTATAAATGATTAAATGCATCAATAATTAAACATATATCAATTTCCCCCCGACTTAGCTTTTGACCGTCCTCAGGCAAAACATTAAAATTAAGCTCAAAGACCCAAAAAATTTATTCAATTCCCATATTTTCCAAGATTATATAATCATAACTAAAGATGAATGACTTTCAAAAATCATAGCAAGAATTCAACATTAAATGCTTCTACTCAAGATTGACTAGCAAGCATCATCTTCGGAAACCGAGCAATCTAATGGTAGACTCGAAAAATGTGTTTAACTAAAATATATCTACGGGTACACTAAACACCATTCATGATTATGACAACCCACAACTTTACATATCATTTCATTTCTCTACCACTATATTTCACATAAAAAATTATGAATCAAAGGACTTTTTAGGTTTGTAATATGAACAAAGATAAGGTGAGATGTATTTAGGTCAAGTGACATGAAAGTCATTAAAGATAATGAAACAAAAGTAACACTCAATCAAAAAATGGGTACAGTCAACTGTGACAAATGCAAGATTTATATTTTACAACCACATTCAACTCTCACACACTAACCACATGAAACATATACCAATCTGAAGGAATCACTCATACAATTTATGCCAACAACACATTGAAATCATAAGAGTGAACTTTCCAAGTCAACATCTACCTCATATCCAATATACTCAAATAACCCATTCATCACAACTTTAGGAGAATGCATTAATCATAAACATCTTTTCAACACATATGCACATGCTCCTAGATGCATTTATTTAAACAAAAAAATTTTCATTTCTTTCTTTCTTTCTTTTTTATTTTCTTTTCTTCTCTTTTTTTCTTTTCTCTCTTTTTTTTCTTTTCTCTCTTTTTTTAACATCAAAAGAAACTACATTAACATGAGAATTTCAATGATAAGACATAAAATAACATCCTAATTATTATAGCCAATCTGTGTGTACACCCCCACACTTACACTTTTGTACATCCATAAACTCACCAATCACAAATGCTTCATTAGCTTTATGGCTTGGGTAGGATATTTGATTAAGTTTACAATATGTAATGTGGTTGATATAAAAAGAAAGGTATAAAGCTCAAAGGGGTTTATCAAGGGAAAAATCATGTCGAAAGGATAGGTTATTTGGCTAATGTAGTTTGTGAAAAACAAAGAAACCTAATCATATCCATGTTAATGCATGTGATAAAAATGTGTTCTCGAATAGAAATTCAACGCAAAATCAGTATGTACATGTCCTGAAGGTCACACATTATCAAAAGACAATGAGACTGATATGGATGTTTCAGTCTAATAAGGCTCAAAATCTCACCATCTTTGTCTACCACTAGTCACTACTCTTCTAAAGATAATGCACATCAACCAATCACAAGAGTAAAAGTACATGCCAAAGTTGCCATGAAATTCTCTAGTCAATTCACACTCTAATCATGATTAAATAATACTAGAAGCAATAGAAAACGAGCAACTTTTTCTTTGTTTGTTTTATTCTTTCTCTCATTTTGATTAAAAACTTAGAAACAAGCAAAAATAACCCAACAAAGAACACACATGCATATAAAAAATAAAGACAAAAATGTAAAGAAAGGAAATTAACTTCCCTTAGGTTGCCTCCCAAGAAGCGCCTTTGTTTAGGGTCGCTAGCTCGACTCCTTCTTCCCCTCACGTGACAAAATTGTGATCTTCAGGTGACACATGTGACTTTTCCACGTGAGGTTCTTCTGGATAGCGCTTTAGTTGATAATCGTTCACCTCCAGTGTCTTCCCCATCTTCAGACTCTTCATCTCTACTGAGTCCTCGCTTTTTTGAAATAATTCGAATGACTCTTCGCCTTTTTCTTTTTCGTTTAATCCTTCCAACCTGCTAGGTAAAGGTGAATGGTTAGTCTTAAATATAATTACGGACTCAGTACTTACCTCTGAGCTAAATGATATAGCTTTTTCTATTTTGAGCTCCTCCTCTACTTTTTCTACACAAGCAATTTGTTGAGGGTTGACCTCAAAATTCTCCAGCTCCTCATTACTTTGTAAAGTTTCTGCACAAACTTCCATTAGGTACACCTTGTCTTGATACGACTGCTCCTCTTCACTTTATGACTCCAGATGATTGATATCTCCCTATCGAGGTAAAGCATCTTACTGGAATTGCAGAGCATCCTCTCGGATTTGCTGTACAGTTTCTTGAAACAGTTGTGGCATATTCTGCTGGAACTACTGCATATCCTGTCGAAGTTGAAGATTGTTAGTAGCCATAATATTAAGCATTTCTTCTAGAGACGTACCTGAGTTGTGTTGGCTCTCCAAATCTTGGGTGCTAGACCATGTAGTTTTTGGAAATTGCCTTCCATACTGTTAGAATTGTTGACTATTCTGCTACAATTACAAAGTATTAGGGTTTATAATATTACTCAACTCTTCCTGAGATGGACCGAAGTCATGATAGGAAGCTTCTGGTCTGTATGAGAATTGTTGTACTTCTTGCAAACTATCATGGAAGTAAGTCTGATGATTATCCCATCCATAACAAAAGTTAGGTTGATTAGTCCAAACATTGTTATAGGATTGAGAATATGAATTAAAGAAAAAATTACTTCCATTCATGATGATTTTATTTTATTTTTATAAAACACAATAAAGAAAGCATCATGAAATAATTGAAAAGAAATTAATTATAAAAAATATATACAAAACACCAATTAAAATCACAAACAAAAGGTAAACATTGCACTCCCCGGCGATGATGCCAAAATTGACCGGCGTGTTGTAACGCTAGTCAAAATAAAAAACTAGACTACTGCTGTAGCAATGGTGAGTCTAGGTCGATCCCACAAGGAAAGTTCGATTAGCTTATGAAATGAAATGAATCGATGTTTCAAAAAAATGGGGAGTTTTGGATTTTTGAAATAAGAAATTAAAATGAAACTAACTAATTAAAAAATTAAAGAAAATATACGAAAAATGGTAAAATTGGGGAATTCTATAAGGATCTGGTTCTTTTGCTCAATCTCAGCCTACACCCTAATTAAGCACATTTCATTGATTTGTTGTTCTCAAAACCTCTCCTAAAAACTATTAATCGTGGGTTAATAATTAACATGAGTTTTCCTTTAGGTTTTGTTTAATCAAGATACGATTGTTGATTAAACCTAACCACCAAATAACCTATGATAAGATCTTTATATTTAATTAGGCAGTAGCATTAAGAATTAGGAAAATCGATTAATCAAGGCAACAACCACATACGATGTGTCATTTAACCTAGGTCATGTCATCCCTAATGATTACGAATCATTAGTTGCTACACATGAATTTCAACATAACAATTACGAATTATATCGAAATTCTAGCAATGGGTATGCAATGAAACGATTCAATGAACACATTAAAATCATCCTTTCACATTTCTAATGGGTTCATACACAAATAACTGAACAATAATAAAAATCCGATTATCCATACACAAAACCCAAATCAATTATCTTTGGATAACACAATAAATTTCTAATAAGAGAAAGAAATAACAAAAATTGAAAAATACACTTAACCAGGGTCGTCGGCGTCGATGTTACTTCTGAACCAGTGTTAGGATGTTTAGCCTTTCATAAATCTCCTAAGAAAATGCTTCAATCCCATAACAATTATCTCTACGGAAAACCCTAGCTACTCTTCTCACATTAATACTCTATACTGTTGCTATTCATCGATTTGACAATTTAATGCAATGACTCTGCTTTTCCTCACGCAATCTCTTCTCTCTGTTTCTCTGCCGCTACTCCCCTCTTTTATTTTCTGTCGCCACTCGTCACACTCTCACTGTAGCTTTTTTAACTGTTGCGTGATTTGACGAATAAGTTTGGAGAGCTTTTCGTTCCCCCCTCTGCAGCTGCCTCCTGCGCAATGTTGCGAATACCGTACCGGACTTGGTACCGGATTGAGTTCTGAAACGGTACTGTACCGGTACCGGTCAATACCGGGTATCGTTTCGGGCAATTTTTTATA
>JAOQMS010042738.1:0-13132 GCA_027563885.1 Erythroxylum longipes
TAATCAAAATTTTTATTTAATTATTTATATCTAATTAAATATATATTATAAATATCTAATTAATAAAATTTTCTGACAGTTATAATTTAAATATAATGGAAATATATATTTTTTAAAAAAATTAATCAAAAATTTTACCGACGGAAACATTCATAATTTCTGTCAGTAAATGTCTATAAACCGACGGACAGTATGATCCGTCAGTAATGAGTAAGCTTATTTACCGATGAACAAAATGTTACTGTCGGTAACTTTACCGACGGTATTAAAAATATTCCAATGCTAAATTTACATATGGTTTAGCAACTTACCGTCGGTAAAATTAGCATTGAAAATTTAACTTTCCGTCGGAAAGTTTACCGACGGAAAATGTCTAACAGTCGGTAACTTTTCTGTTGAAATTACCGACGGTGATTTTATTCCATTGGTAAACTTACCGACGGATAGTTTCTTTACCGTCGGTAAGTTTAGCCACGGCCGAATCTCCGACATTTTTGTCCGTCGGTATATTCTGTCAGTAATGTTAAATACTGACGAAATATTTTTCATTTCTGTCAGTATTTTTCGTCACTAACTCATTTTTTTCTTGTAGTGTGGGTTAAAACAAGCCTCCCGACAGTGGTATTTAAAATTCCATGAGTTTATCACTTTATTCAGTTTTGAAGAGAATATAATGGACCAATGTTTATACCAAAAGGTCAGTGGGAGTAAGACTTGTTTTCTTGGGTTATACGTGGATGGCATCTTACTTGCGACTAATGATAAGAGTTTGCTATATGAGGTGAAACAATTTCTCTCAAAGAATTTTGATATAAAAGATATGGGTAAGGCATCTTATGTCATTGGCATCAAGATCCATAGAGAAAGATCTCGAGGCATTTTGGGTTTATTTCAAGAGACCTATATCAACAAAGTTTTAGAGAGATTTCGGATGAAAGATTGTGCACCAAGTGTAGCCCCATAGTGAAGGGTGATAGATTCAATTTGAATCAATGTCCGAAGAATGATTTTGAACGGGAACACATGAAGAACATTCCATATGCTTCAGTTATTGGAAGCCTTATGTATGCTCAAGTCTACACCAGACCTGACATCACATATGCTATTGGAATGTTAGGTAGATATCAGAGTAACCCAGGTGTTGACCATTTGAAAGCTGCAAAGAAGGTTATGAGATATCTTCAGGGCATAAAAGACTACATGCTTATATATAGGCAAGCTGAGAACCTGAAAGTAGTTGGATACTCCAATTCAAACTTTGCCGGCTACATTGATTCAAGGAAATCAACATTTGGTTATATTTTCATGCTATCTGGTTGAGTTGTATCTTAGATAAGTGCCAAGCAGACCCTGATTGCTACTTCCACTTTAGAGGCTGAGTTCGTATCATGTTTTGAGGCCAGCTCGCATGGTGTATGGTTGAATAGTTTCATATCTGGGCTTAAAGTTGTTGATTCAATTTCTAAGCCATTAAGGTTGTACTGTGACAACTCAGCTGCGGTCATTACAGCTAAAAATAACAAGAGTGGAAGTCAAAGTAAGCATATTGTCATTAAGTATTTAGCCATATGAGAACGTGTTAAGGAAAGGAAAGTTGTCATAGATCACATTAGCATTGATTTGATGATTGCGGATCCTTTAACTAAATGGGACTTGGTTCCATAATGTGATTTTTGTTGTACATTTGTTGCTTCAACGGAACTCTTATTTAATTTGATTTTTCTCATATATTTTGTACACAAATATTTTGATTGGTTTTAAGAAATGTCACTTAATTTGGACCTAAAATAAACATATGGTTTATTCATTAAGTTTAAGGGCTAGTAATGAGAAATTATATATATGTAATACATGGAAGATAATACTCATTATAAGAGGACCTATCGCCATGATTCATATATTTGGTTTCTTGTTATGTTTGATGTTGGGTTAAATGGACCAAGTGGGAAAATGTAAGATTTTCACCAAATTCCTACTGTTCCTATTGTTTAGATTATGGTCCATTTTCCTTTAACCCTTAACCACGCAAACTCAATGCCCATGCTTCATTAATTGTCTTCTGTGATGGGCAAAAGGGTTGAAGCATTTTTTGTATAAATTTTGGTCCCTATCCTCATTTTCACGTAAGCACAAGAAGAGACACCATCGAAAGAGTGAAAACTAGAGGCTAGAAGATTCAAAATATTCTAAAGCTTGACATCAACGTGCAATGGCAGGAGGTATTTATTTTCTGTTATGTTTCCGCTGCTAAAGATGATGGATAATGTGCATGTATCTTGTTTGCACTTAAATGAACTTGTGTTTGAGATGCATGCTTGAGGATTTATTACACAAATGAATTAATTCGCGTTGTTTTCCCCTGTACTTGGTTTTATATGCCTACGTTTTAACATGAGAAAATTGACAAGGCCTTGTTTCTTTGTCGATTTTCTTTTTTTTCCTTATGTATTTCCCACATAATTTTTAAAAATGCAATTTTTTGTTTCTTTGATTGATAAAAATATTAAACATACTTTTGCTATTTTTAATATAGTGCACTACATGTTGAAAAATAGGGATGGAATCTAGTTTTGCACGCAGTAAAATAATAATAAAAAAATTTTGTTAAAATTTTCAAAAGTCAATATCACTTAAATTATAAAAATATAATTAATATACAAAATATAATAAAGCATGAATCTTATTTCATACCTTATTGTAAAGTTTAATCATTATTTTGTCATTTCCCTTGAACCATTTATAAAATCAATTAATCTCAACTATTATAAACGCACAAATGTCCTGTCCTATATGATGTCCATAGAAAATGTTAAGAGAACTCTACAATTTTTATATAGAGAGTTAAGCAAAAAGTGCAAGCTCTTTTGGGACTTAAGCTTATTTATAATAGGTTCTAAGCATTTTAGTAATTTAATTGAAACATGATAAATTTTGTAAAATTGGGCCCAAATAAATTGAGCACATATAAGCTCAAATGAGGTTCTATCCTAAAACTAATTGGCAATAGGAGGAGTAACTCACTAGGCTTATATGTATGCTTAAGGCCATTTTTTTTTCATGTGGGACAAACTCCCATATATATTTTAACATGTCTCCCTCACGTGTGGGCTAATTTAAGGCCCAACATGTGGTATAGTCTATCGTGCTGAGGTGATGACGACTAACCCAAGAGTAACCTACTCTGATACTATGTTAAATTTTGTAAGACTAAGTCTACATAAACTGAGCACATATAAGTTCAAATGAGATTCCATCCTAAAACTAATTGGCGATAGGAAGGGTAACTCACTCGACTTATATGTATGTTCAAGGTGATATATTCTTTCCATATGGGACAAACTCTCACTTATATTTCAACAAAACAAAATTCTAATTTCAATTAAACTGTAATTAGAATTACAAGTAATTCTAATTAAATACCAACTGTACTCAAATGAGATCAAATATCTTATATTGGTCCTTATTTATTAAATATATCATATTTAATAATAAAGTTTAACAAAATTTATATTCAAGTCTAATTTGATTAAACATTTTTCTTTCTTCAACTAGTTCTTTATGTGTGACTCATTAGGTCCATAAATATGTTGACAATGGATATAAATTATAACTCTAAATTAGGATTAGATAAATGAAACTACTTTAATTTATCTTTAATTATCTACTTAAACAATTTATATTTATGGATTAAGGTTGACATCTAGTAACACATTAAGACCACCCAAATATTTAGAAAAATCAAAGTAATTTTGACTAACCTTTTATGTGCATACTTTTTCACATAATTATATCAATTCATCACACAATATTCTAATTGGACATAAAGTATGAAAATAGTGTCTACTCTATTAGAATCTAATCATGTTAGCTCTTCACAATTTGTAATTGATTCAGTTAATAATGTTTGAATATTTTCAAAGTATCATTCTATCTTAGATAAAGATTTCTCATATTAATACTAATCAAGAATATAGAACATTATTCCAACTTTAGGATGACAAGTCCTATAATAATTGTCTTCATATAGTTCATGTTATATCCAATAACTATGGATCGAGCTACTTTTGACTAGAATGAGTTACAAGTAGCATCAAAATATAGTAATATCTACATGAGATACTTTAGTTAGTTTAGTTAACTTGTTTTCTAATAAGAATTCATACATTTGTTTAAATATTTCTATACTTTAGTCTATAAAATTGACTATTTCTTTCATAAGGAAAAAAATAACATGTGATATTTTTTACACTTTGTTAATATCCAGTGTCAATAAAACAATAATTAGGAACAGATAAGGATAATATATAAATATAGTATGAACCTCATAAGTATAGATCCATTTGTAATGTATGTTTATCATGTGAATGTTATCATATGCATATGAATATATACAAGATAAAAAATATTTTTAAATAATTATATCACTAAACTAAAATTAATCGATTGACCATAAGACATAAAGTAATATTAAAACTGAAAAACCATAAAGGTTAAATATTTCGCAACTTTTCGTAAATTTCTTCAGCACGAACAAAATAAAATTAAACAAAAATGAAATAACAAGAACACCAAAAATTTGTTAACATAGTTCGGCACTCTTTACCTATGTCTGTGGGGCCCTTACCCAGATTAAATCTTTCACTGAAATATAATAGGTTTACTCAAGACTTTACAAAGCCTATAACACTCACCCTTGACACTATCTCTCGATCTGACTACCTGTGAAAGATTTCAACACTTGATAATACGATCAACTCGTGTTAACCTCGTCAGAGGATTTTTCTAACTATTTTCACTCAAAAACAATCAATAAAAATAACTCAAGTATTTAACCAAATAAGAACTGAACAATAATATACTTAAGATAAAAGAAAGACTTCCCTATGGTTTTATTTCTCGGAATAATCCAGCTGAATCTTTTCATTTTAGATAACTCTTTCTGCATCAAAAACATGTCGTTGTGTTTCTTTAATTTATAACCAATCCCTACTTTACCATAGTCAATATTCACTGTTCATCAAGCCATTACGTTGTAGCTAACTTCATCATGGTCTCTTAATTCAAAAACATATTAATCAGCAAACTTCCAAGACCTACACACCACTCCACTCTTTCTCATTGCATAATTAATTCAACGTAGCTGCTACTTCAACACACGTAATTTAGCAATCTTGCAAGACTTACACACCACTGCACTCACTGGTTGCCGCACACATGATGGAGATTTTCTTCAACAATAAAATAGAGGCAAGCCAGCGATATCTTGCTTCAGCAACACAACGACACACACACCCCAAACTGCCAACACACACACGTTCTTTTGGATGTCACAAAGTTCTATTCGAAAAGGACTTCTACCATGGATTCTAGATAAACCCAAATCACTCACACAATCAAAGTCCCACTTAAATTTAAACATTTTACAAAGAGAGTCCCACAACAATACCACCACTTCACCAGCTTCATTAATTTTTACCGTAACAATAACATTCCAAAAATACAAAAACATAGCAGCCAGTTCTAATTACTCATGTGTCATCCTATATGTCCGATTAAAATGCCAAAACAAAATTAAAGATATATATATAATATATCCTAACAATCTCCCCTTTTTTGGCATTTTTGTCACAACTCTTGAACTCTATATAAATAATCATAATTGGATATATAAAGGTAAAGTGTGCAATGTTCCCCCTCAATGTAACATATTACATAATCATACGTCAACTTCAGTCAACAAAACACAGCAGAAGAAAAAAATTGCAGACTTCTCTGCACTGTTCTCCCCCTTTGGGACAATATATGCCAAAAAGTCATTTTCAGGAGCTGCCTAGGAAACGGGGAACACTTTGCTTCAAATTCCGGAGAGACTCAGTGGCTACCTGAAGAATCCCTTCGATCCTCCCAATTTCTGTAAACAAAGCCGCGTGAGGATTAACCGTCAACCCTGAAGCATCCGAAGGACCAGGCGTGACGTATGGTAAGTCCACCACCCATGATTGATTGAAAATCCAGCTATTTATATTTATTAAAGCTGCCAACTCAAGAACACTCGACTCTACCTTGGAAACTTGATTTGTATATAAAAACTGTGTTATTAAACATGGAACGGAGAGTAGAGAGTGCGGCTTACTTTTAATCACCAATATCGCGTCAATGATGAGCTTTATAAGGTTGAACCTCATTCCAGTCCCAATGGTATAAAGTAACTTAGCCTGTGCCAAGTAGATAGAAACTACATACGTACTGGGCATCCAGTTCGTCACCACTAATTTAAAAAGGACGAAATACTTTTAGGTAAGCATTGAAGAACAAAAAACTGTGCTAGATGGCCAAGAAGTCAATTTAACACCAGTCAATGCTGTGGCGATCAAATCATCATCGTCATATAGAAGATCATCAATCAAATTGTCAAAACCCATGAATAGATTTAACCTCCCAGCATCAAATTGGATTACTCGATCCTGCACATATACAACCTCAAAACTTAGAGCAGATTCATTCAAAATGTTAGAGCTCAAATTACAATAGAATTCATTTACCAATTCTGATTCATAATGATGAGGCAACATAGAAGCTTGCAATAAAGAGCGCTTCATTAATAAAATGTCCAAACCTTGTTGTTGAAACTCCTCGAGATTGATTGGACGGTCAAGAACTAAACTAACATTGTGGAGAGTTTCCCATTTATGTTCAGCCTCAGATGAATAAAACTTGAATGAAACAGCATTATCTACAGTTAGGCGAGCAGAGGGATGATGTCTTGGTGGTCGGGTTGATTTACAAACCTGTGTCTTTGTTCACCTCGAAGAAGCCATAGGAGGCGCAGGTGAGGGAGCAGGCACCGCAGGGGTATCATCGGTATCTGAACCAGATTCTTCAATCATAGATAAAATTACCTGATGGACATCATAGTTGGGGTCCCGAGCAGAGACAGTGTTGGGAATGTCAATTGGAGCTGCCGAGGAGGACCCAATTCTAGTGGAACTTCTGCCAGATGCCAGATTCAGTAGCAATCAACTTGAGCATCGTGTTGGAGTAGCTGTTCGTTTACCAGAAGCTGAAGCTACGACCTTCTCCTTGTTCTTCCCATAGTTGTTGATTACACTCAGTGAAATGTCAACCACAAGCAAATTCAACAACCCAGTAAGTTCCAACCATAATCAGTAAACTGTAACCAATTTCCACTACACAGTACCGTGAAATCCAGTAAAAATAACACAATGCAAATAACCCAGCCAATCGTGACAGAAGGAAGACACAGAACATATATAGATCTTCAATGTTGAAACACTAAAATCATAACAGTACCAGCTCTCGGATAAAATCAATTTCAACTTCGTGGGTATCTTGAGCAAACCTAATTAAACTTCATAAATAATTCGAATTTGAAACAAAAGAGGAGTAGTACCGTGAGAGAGATTCCACTAACAAGATGGCGTTAAAATAGCGGACGAGCAGAAGATGAGCAAATCCAATCTACTATCTTTAATCTTCGTGAGAGAAACAAACAGTAAGATGCATTTGTGGATGTAGCAGAGGAAGAGACACAGGTACAGGAGGAGGACGGCAAAGGCTGAAACATGAGATACTGCATAAATGTGTTTTAGGGATTTTAAATCTCTTCAGCGCAAAATGCAGCGCAACCTTTTTTTATCTTTTCTTTTTCCTTTTTTTGTATCTTTTTTTTTAAGAAATAAAAACACTAATAATGTAAGGCACAGAGTCCCAAAGCTCCTTTGAGAAGTTCAAACCTTACTGCATCAAGAGGTTTCGTAAAGATATCTGCCAACTGCTTTTCCGTAGATACATGTGATAGGATGACTGTTTTGCTTTGCACAAGCTCTCGGATGAAGTGATACCGAAGATCAATATGCTTCGTTCTTGAATGTTGAACTGGATTTTTGGATATGTCAATGGCACTCTTGTTATCACAAAAGATGGTTAACATATTCTGATCAATCCTATAATCTTCTAACATCTACTTCATTCAAAATAGTTGTGAGCAACAACTACCTGCAGCGATCTACTCTACTTCAGCGGTTGATAATGAAATTGAATTCTGTTTCTTGCTGTATCAAGAGATCAAATTGTTTCCTAGGAAGAAACAACCACCTGAAGTGCTTTTCCATCATTTAATTTTCCACCCCAATCCACATCACTATATCCAGCGAGATAAGAAGTTGAGTCGGATGAATACCATATCCCAAAATCAAAATTTCCACTTACATACCTGATGATTCTTTTTACCACTGTCAGATGTGATTCTTTTGGGTTGGCTTGATAACGAGCACATACGCCAACACTAAAACAGATATCTGGCCTACTTGCAGTTAAGTATCATAAGCCTCCAATCATACTCCGATATAAACTATCATCAATACTTTTTCCATTCTCATCTCTGTTTAATTTTATTGAAATACTTATGGGTGTTCTCACATGTCTGGCATTCTCGAGACCGAACTTCTTAATTAAACTCTTGGCATATTTGGTTTGCGATATAAAAATTTCATCCTTCGCTTGTTTAACTTGCAAACCCAAAAATAAATTCAGCCTACCATACTCATTTCAAATTCAGATGTCATCAGTTCAACAAATTCATCTACCATTATTGAATGTGTAGCACTAAACACAATATCAACAACATAGATCTAAGCAATCACAAAATCAAATTTGAACTTTTTAATAAACAAAATTTTGTCAACGCTACCTCATTTATAGCCTTGCCTGATGAATTGTGTAAGCCTTTCGTACCAAGCTCTTGGTGCTTGTTTGAGACCGTAAAGAGCTTTCTTTAGCTTAAAGACGTGATCTGCATGAGTTGAGTCAACAAATCCTTTTGGTTGCTTGATATACACTTCTTCTTGAATAAATCACTTTAGAAATGCACTCTTTACATCTATCTGATAAAGATTAAACCGCTTTACACATGCTATGCCCAATAATAGTCTGATAGATTCAAGTCGTGCCACTAGTGCAAAAGTTTCGTCAAAGTCGACACCTTCCACCTGAGAGTATCCTTGAGCTACTAGCCTTGCTTTATTTCTGGTAACATTACCCTGTTCATCTGTTTTATTTCGAAAGACTCATTTTGTTCCAATTACATTAGTATCCGATGGTCTTGGCACTAATTCCCATACATCATTCCATGCAAATTGAATCAATTCTTCTTGTATAGCTGCTGTCCAAAATTCATCTTATAGTGCTTCTTTAATGCTCTTTGGCTCGAATGAAGATGTGTAACACAAGTAGCTTGCAAGTTTTCGATAATCAACCCTTTTTCTTTCTCTTGTTTTTCTTCTTTATCTAACATCTCCAATGACGTTTCTACTGGATGATTTCTTCGTATTTGAGATGAAGGATCTCGGTTCAAATCAGCTTCTAACATTTTGGGTGACTCATCATCCGAAGTAACTGAAAATTCTTCAGTTCGCGTAGTTACTTCCTCAGCAGCAACCAACTGCAAATCAGTTCTTGCAGTTACTTCCTCAACAGCAACTAACTGCAGATCTGGGCAATTCTTTAATTTTGTCTCGCTGCTTGTTTGGCCTGATTCGGATGGTTGATTACGTTAATTTTCTTCTGCCACTTGTCTATTCAACAAAGATACATCTAAGGATGTCAATGGGTCGGGCCGGGCTTGGGTCGCCATCGGCTCGGCCCAGCCCAGCCTCAATCACGATGGGTCGGGATGGGTCGGCCTGCCGCCTGGCCCACTGACGGGCCAGCCGCCCGTGATCAAATCACAGGCAGGTCGGGCCAACCCCGGCCCGTCTACATTTTTTAATTAAAAAATACAAAACGACATCATCTATCACAACATTTATAGACTCTTGCACTTTCTTTGTTCTTTAATTGTACACTCAGTAAGCTTTACTATGAGTTGAATAACCAATGAAAATTCTTTGATCACTCTTGCTCTTGAATTTTCCAAGCTGTTCCTAATCTCTAAAAATATACTTACTTCCAAAAATATGAAAGTAACCTACATCTGGTTTCTTTCCCTTCCAAAGTTCATACGACGTTTTGTTCAAAAAGCTTCGAAGATACACTCTGTTACATGTCACATGCTGTGGTAACCGCTTCGGCCCAAAATTGCATAGACACTTTACTTCCATTTAACATAGATCTGGCCATCTCTTGAAGTGTTCTATTTTTTCTTTCAACAACTCCATTTTGTTGTGGAGTCTTGGGTGCTGAAAATTCTTGTATGATGCCATACTCATCAAAAAAATCATTAAAGCTTTTATTCTCAAATTCTCTTCTGTGATCCGAACGAATTCTCAATATAGTGAAAATTTTCAGATTCATGACCTGTACACTTAAGCTTCTAAAAGCCTTAAAAGCGTCTGATTTGTCTTTCAAAAATGACACCCAAGTATATCTCGAATAATCATCAACACAAGTTAGAAAGTATCTCATTCCACCAATGCTTTCATGTTGTGTCGGACCAACCAATTCCATGTGAATTAATTCAAGTATGCGAGATGAGGTAACATGTCTAACCTTTTTATGTGGCACTCTTAGCTGTTTTCCCATTTGATACACCCTGCAAATCGATTTTCCTTCTTTGTTCATTTTGGCTAGACCCTTCACAGCCTCCAATTTTGTTAATTTACTGATGAGATCAAAATTTGCATGCCCAAGCCTTTGATGCCATAAATCAATGTCATTCTCATGAGTAGCTGACTTACACATAGTTATGACTTACAACATGTAACAATTGTCTACTGATCGCTTGCCGCTCACGATGCATTCTCCTTGTTCAGAAAGTACCTTGCATTCATCACTTGTAAATTTAACTAGCAAACCATCATCACAAAGTTGGCTTATACTTACCAAATTTGCTTTTAATCCATCGACATGGAGCATATTCTTGAGAGTAGGCAAACCATCCACGCATAATGTTCCTCTACCAATCACGGAAGCTTTCTTTCCATCTCCGAAAGTCACATGGCCATCCATACAATTTTGATAATCAGTTAAGTAAGCCTTTTCCCCCGTCATATGGCGTGAACATCCACTATCAAAATACCAACCATCTTGCAAAGTTGGCTTCATTGAAGTAGGAACTACGAGAGCTTGCAATTCACTTCTTTTTACCCAATTAGATTTCGATATTAAAGGTTGATGTTGGAATTTTTATGGACGATGTATACTTTTTCAGCTTTGTCTTTTTTGAAATAACATCTGCAGTAACTGATAACATCTTGGCTTTATATGCCCAATGACTCCACAAAAATGACATGTGGGTATAAATCTTCGATTCTTTTTCAATGTTTCTACCTCTTGGGTTGATCAGGACATATCAACTTTTTCCTCATTCACTTTCGAGCACTCACCTTTATAGCCTATGCCTTCGAAATTCCCTTTAACCTTACCAGTTTCTATCAACTTATCTAGTTTTTCCGTCCCTCCATTCAACATTCTCAATCCCTTTTCAGTACTTATCAATTTCACTCTAGCTTCACCAAGCACATCTGACGTTAACATCAACTTCTTTTCGAGCTCTTGTATGGTGTTCTTCATGGAAAGATTCTCTTCCTTCAATCTTTCATTCTTTCTACACATTTTCACCCATTTTTCATACATAACTTTGTAATATTTGTAAATATTCCCTTTTTATCATATAGGACACTTCTGTCGCTATTATAATCTGATATTGGATCTTGAGCTGAATTGTTTTTGAAATTTTCCGATTTTCTCCCTTTTTCGACTTCAGTTACTTCCTTCTCAGTTACTGTTAAGCAAGTAACTGGACTTTTGATGTATAGAGCAACCAACGCTGAGCCATTAGCGATTTCTTCTTCACTGCCATATTCACTATCGGAATCATTTTCACTCTAGGTGCTCGTGAAGGATTTTACTTTTTTCTTCTTCAAAGTATTAGCACATTCAGCTTGAATGTGTCCAAAACCTTGACATTTATGACATTGAATTCTTCTTGCCTTCTGTTCACCATTTTGTGTCTTAACTTGTTGTCTTGAATTGTTACCTGATGAACTTCCGCCATATTGTCTAAAGTTAGGTATGTCCTTCTTCATTCTTTTCATCCATTCACCAAAATTTCGTGTGAGCAGTACCAAGTCTTCATTTTCATCTGATTCATCTTCTACGTCATTCACACATTTTCCGGTTTCCACCTGTAGTGCCAATCCTTTGCTTCTTTCTTGTTTACCTCTTAAAAGATTCATCTCGAAGTTTGTAAGATTCCAATAACTTTTTCCAATGAAAGATTATCAATGTCGTGGGCCTCCTCAATTGCTGCAATTTTTGGAATAAATCTTGGAGGTAGCGATCTCAGAGTTTTCTTGACTAATTTCATGTTGGAGTATTTCTTCCCCAGTTGATGAGCATGATTTGCTATATCTCGCAATTTTTCATGAAAATCTCCAATAGTCTCATTCTCATCCTTCTTCAGCTCTTCAAACCGCACAGCTAACATCTATAGTTTCGATGCTACACGAATTTTGCCCCTTTATGAATAGTTTGTAAAGCATCCCATGCTTCTTTTGCCGATTCACAGGCTGAAATCATTGAGAAGCGTCCCTCATCAATAGCACTGAATATCGCATGAATTGCTTGTGAATTTCTAAGTGCATTTTCTTCTTCGACTCTTGTCCATTCAAATGGATCTTTCTGAACTACCTCTCCTTTATCATCAGTGATCATCGGATGTGTCCAACCGTGTAGTACTGAATGCCAAGCTCTCATGTCCTGAGCTTGGATGAAGACTTTTATCTATGATTTCCATGCAAGATAGTTGGATCCATCTAATAGCAGTGGTCTGGTGATTGATGCACCCTCTCTTGTAGCCATGTTTGCAAAAATAGGATCTGCACCAACTTGCTACCAAGTTCTGAATCAGTGACCTTGCTCTGATACCAATTGAAAAACAATAAGTGTAACACCCCACTCCCGCTGGACCCGAACCCGACATTGATGGCGATATCCGAGTTTGTGCCCCGCGAGGGTGGCATGTTAGAGCACTCAGAAATCAGTATAAATATTTTTTAAAAAAACCAATAAGTACAGAAAGTTGATAACTAAATCAACCCATTTTATTTTACAACCATTTTCAAATATAACGATACAATCAACAAAATTTTTAATTTGCCATTTGGGCCCATTA
>JAOQMS010042739.1:0-13130 GCA_027563885.1 Erythroxylum longipes
ACATGAGCATCCATTTGTATTTTGTATTAAGTATTGTTGTAATTGTTGATATGTAACTAAAGCTATGTATAAACTTCATTTGATTCAGTAGTGAGGTTTGAGAAAATTTTATTTTATATATGTTCATGCTATCTTTGGATGAATTGCTATGGTTTTTGTGAGAAATCTATGTGTATATGTTTCTAAACTTAGTGATAGATGTTAGATGTTTCGGGTCTATTTCGAAGGTTTAGCTGCTACGAAGCTAGACTTTGGTCGCGACGAACTTTTTCCGAGAGACTTTCTTCTTGATCTTCAAAGGTTTCTCCGCGGCGAATCCAGACCTTGGCTGTGGTGAACTTTTCCAGATAAGTCTTCCATTTAACCTTCAGTGTTTGCCACGGCGAAGCCAAAAGGGTTAGTCGCGGCGAACTTTTCTAGATAGGTCTTCCACTTAACCTTCAGTGTTTGCCACAGCGAAGCCAAAAGGGTTGGCCACGCGAACTTTTCCAGATAGGTATTCCACTTGACCTTCAAAAGTTTCACCACGACGAAGTCAACAGTTGGCTACGACAAACTTTTCCTAAGGGGTCTTCGTACCCGATACTCTCGATAAGTAGCTTTATAATAAGTTCTGAGACCTGGACGCCAACAAAATATGTGACCTTACTTGTTATTCTTTCTCTTTACCACTTTAGCTCATCTAATTATGCCTCCAAAACTTATTTTAAATCTACCCTTCATTATTACCTTTAATAGTTTAAGAATCAAGTTTTTGGAAGAAACAAAAGGAAGTAACACAGCTGTGACCCTGATCGTGTACTTAATAAGCATGATATCCTCTATTTTAGAGTATAAATATGCATAAACACAGTCCCAAAATGTAAACAAAGGCTCATAAATGAACAACAAGTGCATGTACCTCTTAAACATGGGCGTTTAGCATATAGAATCAATCAACACACCTCAAACTCTTAAAAAAGTGATCATATAAACTTGAAATTTAGAAATAATAGAGAACACCGGCAGGTATATAGATGTGTACCAGGTTATGTTCTTGTCGTACAACTTCATAACTTGATCAAAATAACTCTAAACTTGCCCAAAGTTGTTCCTTTTTGTCTAAATAAGTGTATTGCAACCTAAAAAATATATGAAAAAATTAAGTTCCAAAATAATAAAAACAATCAAAAAAATAAGTGAAATGCACTAAATATAAACCTAATAATATGAAAAATTAAGTATTTATCAAACTTCCTCACACTTAAACACTTGTTTGTCCTTAAGCAGGTAACAATTTAAATTCATTATTATAAATATCTACTTCTCCTCTAGTTTAACCTATTTGTCCATACTTCGAATCACCATGCCTTAAGAATCAAATCATAGTATGATTAAAATCAAACAATCATAGAATAAACTCCTACTAACAAACACCATAAATGATATCTTGAAAATCTTTATAAAATCAATTGCAAAAATATTCAACACCTTCACATAAAGATTCACTTAATTTGCTAAAAGTGTTTAAGTTGAAAGTTATTATAACTTTTAAATAAATATAAAATGAATCTTAACCATATTCGTGCTAATGAATCATATCTCCACCACTATAAAATAAACTAGAAGTAAAAATCAAAAGGTCTTTTAATCAAGGTATAATGGGGGCTAGGTAAAGGTGTGATAAGGGTAAATTTTGGGTTAGTAAAAATGAAAGAATTTGCATAAACAAGACGACACAAAAATATGATTATGTTTAGCAGATATCTTTATGATAAAATGCAAATAAGGTGCAAAACGTGTTTTGAATATAATAAGTATCTTCTCTGTCTTCTTTCACAATTACAACAATTTAAAAACATATATTTTTCTTTTTTTAAAATTTCCCATTTCAAGATATTTCTAAATTGATTATTTTCGAGCTGACAAGAACATATGAAAAATTGATAATTAATACATAAGAAAATATAGTCTATAATTAATATGCTTGCACCTTTAGTTAAATCAACTATAGAACCTTATTCTTGATACTTCTTCATCTAATCATATTCTTATACAATTAATTCAATACAATCCTTTAGGGTATAAAAGTAAATGTTAAGATAGTAGTAAAAGCAATTTATTAACTTTTAATGTGGTTAAAATTATTCAAAGTGAAGGCTAACGCTCAAATTTGGTTAAGTCTAAGAGACAAAAATATGGGAGGGTAAAATCAAAGAAAAGACTAAATTAAGGGCTTAGTCCATGTGCATTGTTCATTCTAATGCCTCTAGTTTAAAGGTATGCTCTTGATGTGCTTAATAAAAGTAAGTTCTAAAATCATATGACTATGCATTACCATTACATAACAAAGAAAAATATATAACAAGAACTAACAAATTCAAAATTTTCAAAAAGAAGAATAAAAAGAGAACTAAAATATGCTTGATTGATAATCAAAACAAGAACTAAAATATGTTTGATATACAATCAAATTGACTACTTCTATATGAAAAATGAAAATACGGTAGTGTCAATTGAATGCATGACCAAATATAGTTAGAGGATTCATACTAGTATGAATCAACAGGGAGAAGCCTTTCAAATAAATATTTTTTAGAGTAAATGTATTTGTGAAAGAATTTTTTAATAGCAAAAAGATGGATTATGAAAGGATTTACATGAATCATATAGATAACTTTAAAGAAACCTCCTGTTATAACATTTTTGGATTGAAAGGAGCATCTTTAAGAAATCATAACCGTAACATTGTAAAAATTAGGGCATATAGAGCCCAAAGGTATACATTGAATATGATAATAGGAGATAAGGGAGTATAATATGATAAATTGAGCTCATACTTCTTAGTTGTCATCGAACATAATTTAGGCAGCTCTCTGATCCTTAAAGCACCTGAAGGGAAATTTTATTATATTATGTCTATATAAAATAAGTCATAATTGGGTTTTTTAATGCTTGTAAACTAATTTTATGATTGATGAGTGTCATTTAAAAATCTATATGATGGTCAAATCCTTCTAGCCATTAGGAGAGATCCGAATGGAAATATTTATCTCATAGTAAGGGTTATTATTAGATTAGAGAACAATAAGAGTTTAAAATGGTTCTTACATTGCCTTTCATATGATATTAACTAAGAGAACATTTAAATTTTTTATATTGTATAGAAAAAACATATTTTCTATGATTAGTATGTCAATTTATTGAATATGTTGTTATAAGGCTATACAATTTGTTTCATTTAGGATCTACATCAGCTTTTTCAGTCATAAATAAGACAATTTGGCCATAGGTTCTATTTCAAACATTTTTGGGCCAACGTATAAAGTTAGACAAAAGTGGATATCATCATTAAGAACCAAATGTGAAATGTTACTTTTGGGTGTACATAACAAGGATTTGAAAGGAAATTGAGTAAGATAGAGGCAATGCATAAATGAAATGTTACTTTTGGGTGTATATAACAAGGATTTGAAAGGAAAATGAGTAAGATAGAGGCAATGCATAAAGATGCTCACAGTTGATTAAAGAAGATTCTTAAAAAAAGATGGTGTAGGAACACTTTTAATATAAGAGTTAAGAGTGATTTAATTTTAATATAAGAGTTAAGAGTAATTCATTTGAGAAAATTAAAAGATAGAAATATCTTAACATACCTAGAGATTATTTGGAGGGAAATAATATAAAGGTTTCATAAAAGTTGAATATAAGAGACAAATTTTCCCTAATATATAATCCAAGTTGGAAAAGAATGAAAACGAAGCAATAAATTACTTAGCACACTTTGCATGTGAGTGAAAATTTGAAGTTGAACATTATATGAGATAATACCATGTTGCTTAAATTAGAAAGATAAGTTGCTCATATGGAAGATGAGATTTGACTAGTATCCTATACGATCATTCTATTATTAGAAAACTTGAAAATTTTATGTATTAGTGTTTCTCGAAAGAGACATAAATAAGATGATAATTCAGTACACCTGATAAAGATGAGATTTAACTGGTACCCTGTGTGGTCTCTCAATTGCTTCTATTACCTTAGATAAAGGGAATCTTGAAAATTTTATGTATAAAGGGACATATATGAGATGACATTGGAAAAGGCCTAATCCAATAGATGGTAAAAAAAATATGCCTACACCTAGTGAGATTCATGGTCACTTCGTCAAGCCTCCAATATTTAAGGCAAAAGTCAAAGAAAGAAAATATTATAGATCTAAGGGAAACAAACAAAAAGATAAAGAAACATCCCTACAAGAAAAGAAGGTACAATTGAATGTAGTATATAAAAAAATATTGTTCATAATGCCAAAAGTTATAAAGTTTCATCTATTAGCAATAATTAGTTAAATATGGAAAATTTTCCTTTTTATTATTCCATTTTTTGATGACATAGCCATAGATAATATAAGTACCAATTACCTCACATTTACTTGCATGCACTGCAAAGTGTAAAGACTTTATAGGTTGACGTTTCCCAATAAAGTCAAGTTATTGATATAGTGATAACTCGAGAGTCAATAAAGACTAGAGAGATAACAAAGGGCAAAAACAAGTAATAAGCAAATGAAAAGAAAAAGAAGCTTAAAAAGTGCAAAGAAAAAGCAACAATTCATCTTAATGTTTTAGACCAACTACAAAATCCAAAACTTAGAAGATAACTCTCTAATAAAGAGCCAAAAACAAGTCGTAATTTATAACCTTTAGACCAATTGGGAGGAGGATAAACCTTAGGCTCTTTTGATTTAGAATTACATGCAATGATATAATCTAATTACTACTTTTTGTTTAGGTAAAAGGTACGAATCATCCCCCTAACATTTTATAAAAATTCTAAATTAGCCCCTACCATTATTTATGCTATCACGTTACAGCTTAACATTTTCAGAATGGTATAGCTAGCTCCCCAAAATCTTAACTGAGTTAAGTTTTTATTATCTTTTAATATATAAGTTATAAATTTAGTATATTTCATGTCATAATTAGGCAATTTGGACCTATTAGGCATTAAAATGACCTTAAATAATATCTTTAAACACTCGTTAAAGGTGTTATTTTCACCCTAACATTTTACAAAAGATATAAATAAATCCCTATAGTCGTCTTTATTACTAGTTTCAGAGTACTAAGGTGTAAATTACTACTTTAGTCTTCTGTTTAATTTTCTTTAAAATTCAAGTTGTGTTGCATATATGCAAGACATGACATAGTATTAAGTGAGATTATATTTAAAAACTATTTTTTAATGTTTATGTTCCATTAGGAAATCGTATGATTGATTCTTGTTAAATAATATTTAAGTTTATACTTAGATTTTGTTTTTTCCAAAATTAAGCTAAACATGACAAGTTAACTAACTCAAGTTAGCGCTACCGAAGTTTAGAAATTAAACTACTTTATTAAGCATCTGTTTGGTTGAGCTTTTGGTAGGTGGAAAAACACTTTTTTCCATCGCAAAAGCTATTTTAAGGAAAAAATGAGTATTTGGCTATAAACTTCAAAAGCACTTTTGAAGTAGAAATAGCTTTTTTAAAAGCTAAAATACAGCTTTTTCAAAAGCTCAAATTTGGAGCTTTTCAAAAAAAGCCCATTATTTTAGCTTTTTTGGGTAGACATTTTTGCGTCACTTACGTATATATCGAAAGTTAAAAGTGACTTTTGTGTTTCATTGGTTTTGTTCTGTTTATAAAAATTCATCTTCTCAACCACTATATCATTGTCTCCTTCGATCCCATTCAAGCTCTCTCCAACATGAACTTCCCCACAACTCTCTTGGGTATCGAATAAAACTTGTTTTGGTTCGAGTTTTTCGATTCTCTTAACAATCTTTGCGATTGCTTTCTTACCCTGAGCCCACTTTCCTTGCACAGCATAGCCTTATCGACCTTTTCTTGATTAGCATTCTTTAAAGGGCCAGTGTTTCTGGGTTTTAATGGGTTGAGGAGTTCATGGGGTTGGAGAAGAATGGGACGTTTCATCCATGGAAGTGAGGGGGCTTTAATGGGAGCACTGGAATGTGATTTGGGATGGGAGTTTGAGCGTTGCTTACGGTAAAACAAGCATTGGTTGTTACTTTTGTAGCTTTTGTTGTTGTGTTTAAGGATGTCAGGATTGTGGGGAGGAAGAGCGTGGAAGGCATGAGTGTGTGGTGCTGGTGGTTGTTCTAACTTCTACCGATTATTTGGAAAGAAGAATCGATTGATTGAATCCAAAAGATCCAACTTTTAGAGAAATTCCAAGCAAAATAACGAGATGATGATGCGAGGGAATATATTGCAAATCTTCTTGTATTACGATAAAATGCATAGTTTATTATGTATTTAACTATTTACTCAGCTTGAATATTTATTTTGGGATTATAATATTATTTAACTTTTTTACATGTTTTAATATTTATTTTTCATATTAATTTTATTTCCTACAAGAAAATGAGACATCTCTTTAAATAATTTCCTACAAGATGGTTATCTAAAATTTCCTACAAGATGGTTATCTAAGAAATAGGTAATCGTAAATATAATATATTGTACTTTGCATATTGTTTAGTATACTTTAAATATTATTTATAGGCATAATTTTATTATAAAAAAATATAGTTAAAATTAATAAAAGTACTTTTTATTTTTATGTTGCCAAACAGTCTACTGCATGAAGCTTTTTTTAAAAAGCTGTTTTTTTAATTGACAGCCAAACAGTCAATTGACTTTTTAGAAAAGCTCTTCTCAGAAAAGCTCTACTGACAAAAGTTCTACTGATATAAGCTTATCCAAACAGGGACTAATACTAAATTAGTCAAGTTTCAATACAATAGAATGGGTTTTTAGCGACGAAAATTTTCATTGCTAAAAGTACAAAATGTGTTGCTGATAATATCTAGCAACGATACTAAATCATCGCGAAATCCTAGTAGCAAAATACTATAAGTGACGTTTTTACCAAATCATCACAAATTATGTTTGGCAACGAGTAGAATATGTAGCTAAAAGAGATACACAACGATAGGTAGAATTGTCGCCAAGATATTTTGTTACGCTTTTATTTTATGACTAAATGATATTAGCTACGTTATAGTAAACGTAGGTAATAACATCTACTGATAAATTAATAATCATCGCCCAAAATAATTTGTGACAATTCAGTTTTTGTAGAAAAAAATTTTAGCTACTTTTTATAAAATGTACCTAAAACTTTTTGGTAAAATTACACCAATAAGTTTTAGGGACGATTTTAATTTTTTAATAAATATTATTAATAAAAATTTTATCATGTTAATTATTATTATTAGTCACATTTTAAATCCATGTTATTGTTTGTAATATTTAGATTTTTTATAATTTATTATATGCAAATACAATTGAAAATAACTAGAAATTAGAAGCACCTTATATAAACAATTAAATATTATTAAATTCTAATTACAAACTTTAACAAAAGTATTTATGTATAAACTAAGATTTGTTTTTATCATCACTACTATTTACATAATTTAGAACAAGTATTTATTTGACCATCTTTTCAAGCTTGGCTAACTTTTGTTCGTTACGTTCTAACTTTTCTTTATTTCGTTCTAACTTTTCTTCATTACATTGTCATTTAGCCTTAAGCGATTGGATCTCCTCTTGAAGATGAGTAACATATATGCTGGACTTAATGAGGATGAAGCAGTTGGCTTAGAGTCGTATTCAAAACCTTTGATGTAGCTAAATCTTGTACGAAGCACATTGTTGTAAATGCCATCTACATTTGGCTAATTTATGCTAGAAAATGACCTCTGCAACAATTCCTACATCTTATTCTAAAATTTAAAAGACAAAATGAATATTTAATTCAAATATTATTAGTTAGTACTAAATAAATAAGTAAATAAAAGTTAAAATTTTAAAAAATTTACACTTACATAATTATTGTGCACATCTTCAGACATCCAGTGTTCACCTTCCTTATAGTGTGTCAGTTTGTAGAGTGTGATCCTATCATACTTTTCTCCATGTAGTTTATTATGACTCTATTTTATGAAAAAAAGAAATGGAAATACAATAAATAATATTGTATTTACTGATATAAGTATAACTGCTACACAAAAAACTTACAAATTCATTTCGTACAATAACAAATAATTTGGAGCCTTGGTTGTGAGGAATTTTCATTTTCCTCTGTTAACCTTGACTTTCTCACACTTTTCCTAAATAAAGAAAAAATAGTCATTAAATTATGTAACAAGATTAATGGAAGAAAATGTGAAGAAAAAGAAGATAAACCTTAATGTTGGTAGAGGCCTAATAATCACACATTTGGCTCCAATTTTTTGGAGTCACCCGTTGAGAAACATATCTCCTTACCTCCTTATCTGAAGGAAAATATTTTTAGTATTTATGCAATCAATAACGATGATCCTTGGCCCTTTGTTTCAACAGTGAACTCACACAACTTGAAACTTCAGGGTTCTCGATATCGACAATATTGAGCTTAATCTGTGAACAACAAATAAAATTAAAATTAATCTTTAAATAAGTAATACAAAATTGCATATAATTAAATTTAAAAATTACCAAAACTTTGTCCAAAGTATTATGTAGCAAGTTGTCTTGCTTCAATTGCTCGACATACTGAAGACAAGGCAATTTAGTCCTAGCAATGACCCCTAACTCATTGGACAATTTTGTCGATTGAATCTTATCAACAGGACAGCCTTGTGAGGTATCAATATGTACTAACAACATGTTGTTTATTATAACATTCATGTATTGCAACTTAGAACCTTTAGTGATACCTCTACCTTTTTTTTGATGTTAGTATTGGAACCTGACAACAAAAGAATAATGATAAGAAAGAACACATTAAACATGTAAATATATATTTGAGCATAAGTCTAATTATAGGTGGTAAAGATTAACAAGCCTAAAGATCTCTAAGCACTAGTTGAGATCGATAGAGGTTATGGCTGACTAACTTCATTAGTGGATGAAGTTAGTTATTGTTATTGGATAGGTTTGGATTGATGTAGATGTTGTAGTGGAGGAGCAATTTCGCTAATTGTTACCTTCTTTCCCTTGTTTCTACTAGTTGCCATTATATTGAATATTTATAACTCAAACATCAACAATATGCATAAACATAACTCAAACATCAACATTCCGCATAAACATAAGTCAAACATCAACATTCTGCAAAAACATAATGGTAAATCAATACAAGTTAATAGTTCTCAATTAATCAGTACAAGTTCATATAATAAGTTTGAATTGAAACAAACATTAAGGTACATGACATTGTTTACACCAGTGAATAGAGAAAGGGATTTCTTGCTATGACTCCTATGCACGTGGAATTTTTTCCCGATAAGCCTTATAGGAGCTGCATCACGAGTTTCTAGCCTATATACTATCCTAAGAGTTTATTATGCCTCAAATCATCCATATTTATATGTGAGTATACAAGCTACTACTTCTCAATTAATCAGTACAAGTTCATATACTAAGTTTAAATTGAAACAAATACTAAGATACGTGGTGTTGTTTACACCAGTGAATTGAGAAAGGGACTGCTCACTGTGACTCCTAGGCACATGAATTTTTTTACCGATAAGCCTCATGGGAGCTGTATCACGAGTTTCTGGCCTATATACTATTCTAAGAGTTTACTATGCTTCAAATCATCTATAGGAGATCAAACTCATTCCACATGCAATAAATAATTATGTACTTCATACATCCACTCATCAATTATTCAAACAAAATCCAAAGACAAATACTCGTACTATTAAAGCAAAACATATAGTAGACATTGGTTAGATGACTTACTTGGACTACAAAGAAGAAGGGCAAGATTGGACAATTATCAATACTCTTCAATACAAAACAGGGCCTATAAAAAAGACAAATTTGTATTTAAACCCTTAGATTAACATTTGAAAATGAATTATAGATTTCTTTTCATATATGGCGTAATTTCTTTGCTTTCCTCTTGTATTATTAGTGTCATAGTTGGTTTTAGGGGTGTCAATATAATGACTAGAAAAAAAATTATAGTAAGTAAAAGTACGAATGAATTCTTAATTCCAAATTTATGTCAACTATGCTATGTGGACAATATATGTTTTACTGAGAATTAGTGGAAAATAACTTAAATATGTGATAAATTCCAGAGACAACACTGAGTTTCATTTTCGAGCTTCAGTCACTAATATTTAGTTTCCAAGCTTCTGTTTTGTCTAGAGGTAGGTAATGGGAATGAGATAATGAGCTTCAGAGATAATATGCTTGTTTAGACGACGACGTGCCAATTTAATGAGCTATTAAATAGTTTTTGGGAAAACGTCGTCTCAACACATCTTGAAGAGGCATGAAAACGCCGTGCCTTTTAGGTGTACTGGTGATTGATAATGTCAATTAGCCTCTATGTAAGTAAGAAGCTACATAGTCGATTTTTATTTGAGATGTCAATTAAGTCGACGAGAATTAACGGTAAGAAGTAACGATGATAATATTGTGAAAGTTTAAGGGAATATGTGATAATTGTAATTTAAAAATTACAAAAAAGAATAAAGAATAGTTGAACAATCGCATAATTGATAGAATAGTATATTATTAAACATGCAGCGGTGATGTTTAACTTACAGAATTTCAGTTTTCAGCAATTATGTCAGCCTGCTAAAATATTCATGTGCAAAAGCCTGGAATAACATTTAAAGATAGAACCTAACACCTTGAGTACTATATAATAATAACATCTTGTAAACATCTCGCCAATAAGAGGGTCTGAAGAGGTCTGATAATACGTAATCTTATTTTCAAGTAGTAAAGGGCTTGTTTCTAAATAAGATGCTAATCTATCTTTTACAATGATTAATCCGCTTGAGAACGAGTAGTAACACACTTAACTTGTCTATGTGTGATATGGAAAGGAATGAAGGATCCGCAATTCTCTTCGAATACTCATCGAACAACCTTTTACTGAATTCATTTCCAAAATGGCTGCTGATAATTCGATCGAACACAGCTCTCAAGTTGGAGGGTGCTTGCTGAAGAGAAGCCTTTGTCAACTCATTTGGGTTGGAAAGTACCTCCAAAGTCTCTATACTGTATTTTCCTTGTCTCTCCACTACTTTCTCCAATTCCCCTACGGATGGGAAATGTACTGGTAAGTTGAAGGTGTCTACTTTTTCCATGCTTGTTAATCCCTGCATGGAACATGTGTCTTTATGATGTTATTACTGATGTCTAGTAGCTCACAATGTAATCAAACAAAATTGATAAATGGAATATAACAGTAGACGTAACGTAACAGAGATTAGATACTTGATATATTATGATCTTTTTTTTTTATTTTCTATCAAAACAAGCATTAATTGTCTCATGCAATGTTATGAAAGCCCACTCAAGATATCAACTCGGGCTAGGTTGCCAAAGAGTCGAAGGGTGACAAATACTAGCTCGGTGTTAACCCATTTCCTCAAATAATAAAATTTAGGTTAAATAAAATATGGTAACAAAATTAAATATTAAATTTGACTCTTAGTTTACTGGTAAATGGTTAGTATGTAAATAGGAGATGGAGTTTCGGATATGGCCCTACCCATCTTTTGAAATAAAGATTTTTTTTCCAATTATAAAAAAACGCAATTTAAGTTTAAAAAATCATCTTTTATCGGTATAAAAGAACAAAATCTACATGCTGTTTTTCACGTATGGGTTATGCACTCGTCCATTTACTTTGAATTTGAGTAGAAATTTAAAAAAGCAACCTCTCATCCCCAACAATCCAACTTGAGGAAGTTTGCAAGAATCTAGAGTATAGCTGGTCAAAATGAAACCATGTGATATGTTGTGTTAGATGAATTATTGAAGATTTTATCGCACAATAATCTAACTAAGAGAGTGATATGTCAACAATTCTTACAAATGAGGGTAAGATAAGAGCTTTGTCAAGTCGGTCATAACATTCATTAAACTGAACTGCCTAACAATGTATAATTACTTTACCAACTCAGGATACTGGCATTCAAAAATGATAGTCTCATAGAATAAACAAATGCATTCATCTGCGTGGGTTTGTTATTTTTACTCTGTTGGGAAGATTTGAATTGTAATTACCCTAGATGAAAGTGATCGTAGATGTTGCAACATGATTTTACCTGCTTGGCTACACCAATGATGCAAGATTCCAAAAGCTGAAACTGCAACGCAGTGTCAGTCTGAGAGAGGGGGACAGCATCAGCGAGGCCAGGCATGATGATTGCCATTAGTCCTCCTTCAACAAGCTCCTCACTTCTAGCATTCAGAAAAGATTCCATATCCTTGCAAAATTTAGCTCCATAGGCCTCCGCAACCTCTTTGTGAGCTCCTAGATGATAAATCTTGCCATTGTTCCATGCAGGAGAGGCTTTATCTGTGACCGGCTCAGGCACTTTGGAGAGCCAATTGAGTGCACAACTAGAATATGCAAAATGAAGAGATTTTTCCGGAAATAGCCTGCCATGAAAAGTACCAGGCACTCCAGTTGCGTAGTATTGCCTTTGGGGTGGCAACAATGCAAAGAAAGTATTAAAATCATTGCTCACAAGATCATTAAAGAACACCTGAAATTCAGGGAGTTCACATCCTTCTAATTGGATTTTGTGCTGAACGGCTTCTAAAATTGTCTGAATGGCTAGTATGGCGTTCTGTCCACAGGAGCAGCCAAAGTCTGCAATGCGATATGTCGCTGAAGAGAGTTTCTCTGTCTCAAGGTTTTCAACAATAGACATCTTCATGATTTCTTGAGCGGCCTCCAAGAATCCTCTCTGTCAGACAGTGATATACAATAGCCCTTCACTTTGAAGAAAATCTCAATCTATGCATAGATTTCAATTTTGAAATCGCATGCAATTTTCATATAAATCCTTAAAGTATGCTAGGCCTATTTGTTTCGATTTTTTTATTTTGATTTTTAAATTTAACAGAAAATTTGGTTTGTTTAAATTTTTTGTTTTTTTATTTTAGTTTCTTGCTATTTTTAAATTTTATGAAAATCATAAAAAGTGATTTTTACTTTTTATTTTTTATATTGTAATTTAATATCAACTAAATATATATTATTAATTATTAATAAGAATTAAGAATTATTTAATTTAATATTATATATTTAATTAATTAAAATTTTATTTAATTT
>JAOQMS010042740.1:0-13128 GCA_027563885.1 Erythroxylum longipes
TAATTATATTACAATGTCTTGTTAAATTATTATAATTTAGTTTTTCTAAATTACAATAATTAAAATGTATAATTTTTGAAATGGATTTTTTGAAATTATAATAATCAAAATATATAATTTTCTGAAAATTACAAGTCAATTATAATTTATTTGTACGGTCAATAAATTAATTTGCATATAGTTTTCAATTGAATAATTTAATTTTTAATTCAAATTACGTTTTATTTGGAATAGGAAAATAAATTTAATTAAAAATTATTTATGAACCTGCGGGCTTTGGCGACGAACCATGTATTCTACATTTGAAATTTGTTGACCAAATACAATAGATCATAGCAAATTAATTAATACTACTTCCAAACAAATACAGTAAATAATAAACGACATCATTTTCCTAAACAAGAAAAAGATGTTGCTTTGTATTAGGTTTTCAATGACAACCACAATAAAAGGCTACTCCATTCTCGTTTAAGCCGTCAACATTTCTCAAAATCCTCTCTTTTATTTGGGTTCTGTATTGTGGTCATCACCATTGAAGAATCATTATTAACTGAATCGGTATTATTCTTTTGTTTGATTTTTATCAACAAAATTATGTTAAGTTTAACTTATACCTTTAGGTGTTTATTGTAAGTTCTTAATTATGCATTTGATGTATAAGTTGTGTTTATGGTTGTGTTTCGAACATGATTTACTATCTGTCTTTGTTATTTGTATATAGGTTGGCTTCTTTCCAATGACCTTTAACGCTTCCCTCATCAAAGCTTCGTAACTATTTGATGAAAGGTCTTCAATAGTATTTTACTTTAATTTGTTTCCATTAATAGTAACATAGCCTAATATAGATAATACTATATTTCTATACATCAAGACATAGTCATGTCTATTCTACTTTAAATTCTAAATTTTGCATGTAATACAACTACACAATAGATTTCTGAAATTTTAATAAGGGTAACTTTCATATCATTAGGCACATTGAAGATGTATAAGTGCTAAACTGGACTACTTTCACTATCATCGAAATTAGAGTTGAACATATTATTATTTTATTCTAAATTGACATTTGCAGAATACACCTCTTAACATTATTAATCAAGGAATATGAATATGGCGACTAGTTCCGGATGGCCCTAATTCATTTCGTTGGGAGGAACGTAGCAAAATTGTCCCTACTGAAAAATAAATAATGTAGAAAAAATCTCCACTTTGTACACTAATCATCGTTTGCCTTCCATAGTTGATCTTCTGCTTCAAGGTATTTAGTATCATCTAAACAACGTTAATTTTTTTATTATTTACATCTCATTTCTTTTTATGAAGCTATTATATATATTCATATTTGATGGTATATACTACATATTGTTTTAAGCTTCCTTGAATCTTGAAGATTACATGTATGGCCATAAAGGTAGGAGCAATGTCACAATGGTTTGCAAAGGATTAGGGAAATCGGTTGTTTTAGAAAATTCGTTAATTCCACAGACTTCATTTGGTCATTCACATATGCATATCACTCCAATTTCGGTTTGTTTAATAGTTTACTAATCTGACAATATCTAAGTATTATACTCATTGTGTTTTAGGTAAACTGTTTCGCACTGGCAGTTCATCTGGAAAACTTGTTTTTCATACTAAATCAGCGACTCATTCACTATATCCTCCACAAGTTTAGCTATAGAGGAAGCATTGCTGCAAGAGGGTGTGAAAAACCCTACACCTGAGAGAAGAACTATTACTGTTTTAATTGGTTCCTTCGAACGTGCAAGGACCCTTCTCGGAAATCCAAAAATCGGGGACTCATTTACCTTTACTGACTCTCATGTCACTTGGAATCCAAAAAAAATAATTATATCATTGTCATTTATCGATGCAATCAATTGGACAGCTTTAAATTTGATTTATTGTTATATCTGTAAGAATTTGTCAAATAACCTCTCTACTAGTTAGGGGTCAAGCTATGTACTATTGAGTGTAGACTGTTATTATTCTTGTTCTATAACTGTATGAATTGTTAAACTTCTAATTCAAAGTTCGTACTGTTCCATACATCATATTATTGTTAAACTTCTAATTCAAAGTTCGTACTATTCTATATATCATATTATTATATTGATATAATTATTTAAATTTTATAACTAATTTTTGTAATGTTAATAAATATTAATGATTAATTAATACTACTGTTTAACACTTAAAATTATGTTGTGTGTGTTTTTTCAACAATATGTTGTAAACATTCAAAACAAATTTCCAATAAAACGTATCTTAACTATGATACATTATAAAAATATTAGTTTAACAATTTTGGAAAAATATCAATCCTTTGGTGACGATTTAGGCAAATAGTCACCAAATGTGTTACAAATTACTGTAGAGTCTCATCATCAAATGTGGACCGTTTATGATTTTCAAAATTCATCACCAAATGTTGATCTATGGGTTACGTTTTCAAATATCGTCACCAAATGGTCACTTTTAGTGACAATGTAAAAAACGTAGCAAAATACCAAACGTCTTTTTACTAAAAATTTTGTATAATCGTCGCCAATTGTGAACCCTTTGGTAACGATTTCAGACATTGGTCACCAAATGTTTAACAAATTATAATGCCAATTCTTGAAAAGCGTCACAAAAAGTTCATTTAGCGACGAATTTTTGAAATCGTCACCCATTGTGAATCATTTTGTGACGATTTTTGATAATCGTCATTAAATATTTACCATTTCGCGTCATTCGTCATGAAATATTGTTCATTTTGTGACGCTTTTTTACTTGGTCGCTAAAAGCTTAGTTTTAATGACGATTTGTAAAATCGTCGCAATATGATAACTCTTGCCGACAATTTTTCGATGTCGCAAAAAACTAAACGTAGCTAAATGTCTAGTTTGTTGCAGCAGTAGTTTGGGCGTTTTAACATGGGGCTACATAGAGGCTCATTCACGTAGAGGCATGTGTGTTATTTCAAATCTATGCAGGCTTGATGTAAAATGTAGTATTTTGAATGGTCCAAAAAATTAGATGCAAAGGTTACACTTATTTCCAAACACTGCACGACATCTGAAAAAAAGAAACGCCGCGCTCCCACCCACGGACACTTATATAACAAGAGGTTCATTGTTACTAGTTGGAAATAATAACACACAGCGAAACATCTAACCACACCCAGTTTTGTTTCGGGGAGTGGCATTCAAGAGATTAGTTTGGTGATTAATTCCTATCATACCAACATGCACGAAGCTAACTAGCTCTTGATTATTATTATTATTATTATTATTATTATAATTGCCGTCGTCGTCGTCATAGTAACCATCCGTCCATGTAATTATTCAAACTCTGTTGAGCTGTGACTACTGATATTGGATCAGCAGACTGATACCTGCAATTAGTCAAAGTAAAATTACTTTTTAACTTTCCTACAAAAGAGAAAAAGGTCTGAATCATTCACAAGATGTATGGGATTAATAGATTATACATACCCAATTTGTAATGTGGGTTCCCAGTCCAATGGATGGAAAAAACTATCTCCCTGATGTTGGCCCGGTGAACGGCCATAACCTCCATCTCCTTCACTTGGATTCAGCTGGAGTGCACTTATTTGGTATCCTTCCATCAACTGCACCGAAAGCAACAAATACTCTCATGTTCCTGTTATATTGTAGAAAGGCACCATATATGCAAATCCAAAGTTACTAAAGTCACTCCATTTCGTTCATAGGTATTTCTGCAATCAACTTACCCTTTGTTTCAGGGTTTTATTTGCTTCATTCAGCAAATGTTCCTGCACGTGAAGATACGTTGTAGATTTTAAACAATTAAGAAGTCGAGGAATATCAAATAAGATAAAAGGGAAGTTATAGGAGATATCATCATTACCTTGCGTTGCAGATCAGTGAGCTGGTCCAGCATGAATTGAGTCTGCAAGGGAAGAGACAGAACAATGGATTCATGATGTTCATGCCTTCTAGCTTAGCTTCTAAAATATCTCACATAAGAGGAGGAAACCTTAAGAGTGGATAGAAAAAGAACCAAGAGGGCCAAATTAAAGTTTAAAAAGTTTTTGTTTTGTGGTACTATCATTGTTTTTTCTTCATTGATTCTCATGCAAAGGGGAAACTATAAGTTTTTCTTTCTAATTCTCGAATATCATAAAACGCTTTATTGGCATGCATGGTCTGTGCTCAATTTGACACATAAATGTGTCCAAAAAGGGTGGAGTAGCGTCCAACTAATCAGTATATTCCGAAAATTCTCTAACACAAATTAAGGTTTGAGGAAGTACCCGCGTTGATCTGATCTGTTTCAACGAGGAATCAAGCTGTCTTTCAAGTGATTCAAGCTCTTTGCTGCTCAGAGGGCCAAGATCTTCTCCCAAAAGATTCCTAAGAGTAGTAGCATTTATTTAACAATAGTCATTAAAGAAATATTGCTTGACGAGGATCACGCTCTAAAAAGAACGAGGGAAAGGGTTCTCCTAGTTTACCTTTGGGTTCTTTGCAGGGCTTCATATCGTGCTTTCAGTTTCAGATATTCATGCTGACTACTTAACTCCTCCTACATTCACATCAACAACATGCAGTCATCCACTAACGCATGTGAATACTTGACACCTGCCATGTTCCTACGCTTTTCCCAAAAATAAATAACTTCATAAACTATTTGGTTGCCGTTATATCCCTAATAATTTAATATATATAAGCCTTACTGGGGTTAGTCAATTGAATCTAGAAAACATATTCATCAATACAATCGTCCAATTATTTTCTGAAATTTCACTAACTTGAGAAAGAACAAAAACATTGATATCAGACTTCTTAGCCAGTGACTTACTGTCTAATTCCTCGTATAAACATTTATATATAGAAATGATTAAAGGATAAATACACACATATATAGACAATAATCAACGGAAGATTAAACTCAAGAGAGTAATCGAAAAGAGGGTATAAATCTACCAGGGCCTCTCTTGCAGACACATTCGTCTCCGGTGCTCCATAGTTGCATTTTTGGTACCTCTCAAGAGTTTTGAGCATGCTACTTAAAAATAGTGAAAAGAAGCGAATTGTTAAGTTAAGTTACTTCAAATGAAAATATAAATAAATTTTAGCTAGTTACAAATTATGAGGGAGCTTCCTCTGTTGGAATTGTTTAGTGACTTCAAGAAAGCATCATATAAAACTTGAGCACTTCCTTATAAAATTACTGCTACTAATTATTTTGGCTTTTAACTACTATTGAAACAAACAACACAACATGAAATTCTTAGAAGTTGTGACATGATGAATTAAAGCAGTGTAATCATAAAAGGGGTATGCATGCTAATTACATTGGATTGTTTGAAATCCAGTAGTAGCCAATCTTTTGGTTGGTATATTTAATCAACCAAAAGAGAAGAAAGAAGTCTTTTTTGGGAAAATAGAAAAGAAAACAGTTATGAAGCACCAATCTTGAAAAAATAAATTCTATAACATATGAAATTAGTAAATTATTATATACTACATTGTAAATATTATCATTTGGAAAGTAACAAATTTTTGAAAACACATAATATTTTTTTACTTAAAGTAAAACGCAAACACTTAAGGAAACAATGATAAAAGAAGAATAGATAATATTAAATATATCCTTTAGATTAAGCTTTTTTATTATCCAATAACTCGATCAATATCTTGTGGATATTAGGGTTAAACACTCTTAGAGACTTACAATGGGGTAATCAACTTTAAGTCAGATCTGACTGAAAGAACAAATTTGTAAACTAGAGAACCAGGAAACCCTAACTTCTTGGAGTGACCAAAACCCTAAAATGTCTGCCATCCAATCCACTACACAGCATTTCCTCTACTGTATTTCGGACATGCAAGTATGTCCCGCAGAGAGATTCAATTTGATCCAATGGAAAAATTGGATGTTCAGAAAATACTAACCTGAACTCTGAAGAGAAGAAAAACAGGCCGTCTCATTCAGCATAATTGATTTTTTTAAAAGGGTTTGTAAGGAAATCCTTTTTTTTTTTTTCCCCTTTTGGGTTTGCATAATTTGAACCTTGAATGAAATGTTGAGAATTTTAAGTCAGAGAGGGAAGGATTTGAGAGACTTAGATAAGGTGACCGAAAACCCTAAAAATGACAAGAAGTTCCATAATTGAGTATGGAAGAAAGTGATAGCCTCCGAATTGCAGAATTATCCAACGAAATTGACCCAAAAAACATCTATTTTGCAAATCAATTGTTAAGGGCTTTATAGAGACAAGAACTTTTCAAAGCGTGATTAAATCAACCAAAAAAAAATTTAAAAAAGAAAGCAATTACTATGGAAGAACAGCTTCTTGATTCAGGTAACAATAGTTGTGCTAGAAACTTTAAGAAGACGAGAGAAGAATGAAAACGGTGAAAATTAAGAGAGAGAGAGGCAGTACAAAAGCCAAAGCTTTTAAGTTTTGGAAACGAGTTCTTTTGCTGGAAAAAATTGCAAATATTTGTAGGAGCTGCATCTGCTTAAGAATCCAAAGGCCAAGATCAGATCGATCAGTTTTTGGATACCAAAAATTGGGCACTAGAATGGAGGAAAAGGAAAAGTGGATAAAAAGGCAGATGTTTTGGTAACAAAAAAGAAGACAGAAATTTAGGTTGCAATAAAACAGTGTGTGAACTGGCTTCTGTTTATGATTAGCAGATCTAACATTAAAACCTGCTAGACATTCACGGAAACGGAAAACCTCGTCAGAGTTATAAACGGCTTTTGTATCTCTCTTTTGTTCTATGTCTTTCTTTTCATTTCTTGCTTGGTCTCATTTTTTGAAAAAGAAATTTCTTTTCGGGTCCTCAAAACAGACACTGCAAACAGCAAAAATCAAACCTTTAAGCTCTCGAGATCTAAGGGTCAGATTTCAAAACAAGCAAAGGAGTAAGAGAGAGATGGATCAATTAGAGAAGGTAACGGGGAGGGATTTTCGTTTTATTTATTTGTACAGTGGTACAAGGTTTGGTTGTTTTGGTGATACCTTGAACTACTGCAAAATTCGTACAGCTTTCCTCTATTGGAGAAGATGATGAGAGCAACCTCGGCATCGCAAAGAACGGAAAGCTCGTAGGCTTTCTTCAAAAGCCCATTTCTTCTTTTTGCAAAGGTCACTTGCCTGTTAATCTTGTTCTCAATCCTCTTCAACTCAACCCTACCTCTTCCCATTATGTTCTTTCTCTTACAAAGCAAAATTCTTCTGTAACCCCAAGAGTTCTTCACGCCTCTCTTGATTTTGTACACTTTGTAGCTAAACCCCTTGCATACTTATACTCTCCATCTCTCTTCCACCACCTCCTCCTCCTCCTCTTAGCTGGGAGTGATTGCTTACACTATCAAATTTATCATAATCTCTGTCAACCACTTCATTTTAATCTTTCTGTTTTCTTTCTACCTTTTTCTATCTGGTTTTGTTTTGGACCCCGCTAAACAAAAAAGTCCAACTTTGCTACAAGTAGTTATTGGCTTGTCATCGAAATGAAAGCATTTATGGTCGTTGATAATGCGATGGGCAGTAGATCAGACGGTAGACATAAACTAGAGGAATAGGAAGAAAGAGGTAAAATGGTAGCATTCTATGCGAATACGAGATGCCACGCGTTCAAATGTGAAGTGAAGTGCGTCATATAATTCCAACTTCCTTTTCTGATCGAGCTCCTATGCTTTGTATAGCCACAAATCAATAGTGAAGCGTGAACACAGTAATATTTATATATATACTGATGTTCTATGAAATTAAATTTTTATATATTAAACGATATTCTTTTATTTAGTGTTTTGGGTAAATGGTATTCTTTCAGAAAGGTTTAATGTAGTTATATATAAGAAGTCAGATTTACTTACCATTTTAAATTGAATTTTTATATATATAATAATTGGATGATAACAGTTTTGACTTGCATGGTGTGTACCTTTTTTTTATTTTTTACCAACGTACAGAATTGACTTTAACATTAAGCTAGCTAGTATTGATATATTTAATTACAAAATTTTAAAATTGAGACTATTATTAGAAAATTTTCGGGAAAATATATCTTTTTGTTATATCAAATGCGCATAAATCACATAAATCATTATTCGGCAACATGTCAAAATATCTACCAATTAGAAAAGTTTGATTATTCAATACCTTGAGTTAGTGAAATTGAAAAACTAATTATATTAATTGAAATATGTGACTTTATTTATCTCATGAAAAATTAATTCTATCCAGCTAATTAATAAATACGAAGATTAGGTTTAACTGGAATAAGAATCAATATCTTTTTAATTCCAAAAGATATTTATTGCATTTTGAAATTATTTAAACTAACCCTTTATTATATTTGATAAATTACTTCATAACTAATTAATTCTCGTTGGAATAACTAATTAATTAAATTTGCTAAACAAAACATATATTTGTTTAGCATTGATACTACGATTTATTCACATTTCAATGTACGTAATTGTATTTTTTACCTCTAAATATTAATTCAATTAATAAAAAATGAAAATGTTAAAATCAATAAAAAATAATATGGACACATTGAATATACCTGAAGAAGTCTTACATGAAATGAAATAAATAAGACAATTTTTGATAAAGTAGGAGACATGATGTAATAAACCCTTTTATAAAATTATATAAAAACTTGTCTACTTTTCATTCGCAGTTATATTTAAGTATAGATCGAGGCTTTTTAGGACATAGTGAAACTATAGACTTCATTTCAATACAATGCACCCAATGTAATAATGGATCTCTATTACTTATCCGCCACAAGTTGTTGCTAATCCAACGAAGCAACTAGTTGGTAAAATTATGGAAAGAAGTTCTCCAAATTAAATACCCTGCAAGCTATGAGTCAGATAAAATTCTGATGTCTTCTTTATATGTACATGTAGCTAACGAATTTTATCATCCCACGTCCTCAATTTTAGCGTCTAGCATCTACTACCTTCTAATGTCTTCTTTATTGACCATCTTCATAATTCTCGCATTCATATAGCTCATCCCTAACGTTTCTTTATACAGGAATAAAGAATGATACTGGGAAAAGTAAGTTTGTGCTAGACACAGAAGCTAGATACTTTGTTGTTGCAACTAACTACTTGGACATGGTAATTTGAAAACTCACATTACTACAGGAAATAAGGTCCAAATTAATATTATCTATGATGTTGCATATGAGCTTAAGGATATAGAGAAAATATTCCTTAAAAAGCTAAAATCTAACTTCAAAATGATGCTGAAGAATCTTTCATGTAAGGTGTTTAGAGGAAAAAGGCCTACTGGTCCCAAGTTGGAAAGAAATTAGGATGGTGATGAAGTAATCTGAAGATAAAACTTATGGATGATAGATATAGTTACACCTATGAATTGGCAATAAATAAGTTTTTTTAATAGCATATTTGTTGTATTCCCTGACTATGTTTGCTTAAATTTGACTTTTCTTTATCAAAAATGAATTGCTTTACAATCTTACATTGTAGTTAATACAGTGGTATAGATTCTTATGTTTCCTAGTTCATTTTCTGTTTATACTCTTCTTTTTTTTCATTATTGTACTAGAGTGAAGGATTGACAAAAAGAGATAAATATAAATTTTAAAACATTAGGGATTAAAAATTAGGGTTTATTGCTTAAGTTTGGATAGATTAGTGTCACTTAGCCTCCAACGCTAGTGAAACTCATATATATATATATATATATATATAAGAATTCTATTAATTAGAGGCTTTTTTGACTAGTTTTAAAAATGTTGGAGTTCTATTAAAACACGTTTTAACTTTAATGTCTAATCTAAATTTTAGTTAAAATATTAGGATACAAAAGGAAATTTTCCCTAACAATATCCACTTAATTAATTAAATAAGAGAACTATAAAAATTTTTGAACAAGTTTACCGAGAGTGCTAGTTCATTTGTCTCTTCTTATTTATATAAATGAAGATTAGGAGTTACGAAGTCTAAAAACGAAGCCTAATTCTAAATTATAAATAATGTCTACATTTATTTATACAATTAAATTTAATCTAATAAATCTATATTGAGATAATCAATCCTAAAGTGCTCAAACTTTGGAGATTTTTTTAATTGAGTGATCAACATTTTAAATTTTTTATTGAGTGATCAACCTTTTAAAATCTTAACAATTTAGTTCAAAACATTAGTTTTTGTTAATATGACTAACATATGAACATGTACATGATATTTAGTAGACATGCTACATCATAAAAAATAACCTTTAAATTGAATTATTAATGTTTAAAAAGTTAATCATTTAATTGAAAATTTTAAAAGCTTGGATACTGAATTGAAAAAATTCTTAAAAGATTAGACACTTTTGAAAATGTTATTCCAATCTATATATCTCATATTCAATCCATGACGTTTTTTAAACTTCATAATTAAGTAAAACTCAATTTACATTATTTTTTCTCTTTAATTGCTTTATTATGTGACTCATTAGTTCCTAACATGTTAAAGCCGAATACAAATTTTGATTTTAGTTCATAACTATAATTAGGGAAATTACATATCTTTTTAATTGATCTTTAAATTTTAATTACATAATTTATAATTATATATCAAAATTAAAATATGCTAACACATCATGACTACCCAATTATTAGGAAAGTCAAAGTAGTTTAACTAACATATCTATACATGGTAATAATATATATTTTAATTATTTCATAATCTAATGTTTCAATTAGATAAAAAGTATGAAATTAAGTTGTATCATATATAACATTTATTCATGTTTTCTTCTTGCAAATTAGGAATCTATTTCTAGTTAATAGTTGACAACTCATTTTCAAATCTCAATTCACTTTAACTAGAGAATTGCTAAATCATTAGTTAAGAATAATAAAACAACATCCATCACAACTTTAGGATAATTAATAACTTATTAATTTACTTAACTACTTTCATATAGCTCATACTATATCTAAGTACTACCATCATAATAGAATATATCATAAGTTGAATCAAAATATAATAATTTATGCATGCGATACTTTGGTAATTTTAAATTTAAAAATTAATCATACAAATATCACAATGACAATATTCAAATATACATAAGTCATATTCCATTAGTGATTCTCATTAGTATGGCAGTGAACTTATCTCATAGTATGTCAATGAACTTATTCTCTTATAAACACTTATAAATTAATTTAAGTATCTTCATATTTTAATTTATAATATCAACTATTTTTTCATAAGATAAAAATATAATATATATCAGTTGTACCACTTTCATATTTTAATTTATAATATCAACTATTTTTTCATAAGATAAAAACATAATATATATCGGTTATACCACTTTAATATTTTGTCTTAATGAAACTATGTATCAAACCATTTTAATTGTTTAATTTGATAAACTAATCAAGGCTATTTTTACGAAATTATAAAAGTTTTAAGATTTCTATTTGTTTTCTACTTGCTTTCCTAAAAAACGCTTGACTTGTTTGTTCAAACTTGTATGCTTTCCCTTATTTCTAAAAAAAAGTGTACATGTTCTATTCCAATCCTTTATTTAAAATCTACCAAGTCATTTATTTTCTCTATTTAAAGCCCGAAATACATAGGATGTATATGGTTTATTAATTGCTGATTAGCCAAAGTAATTAATTACAAAAATTAAATTAGAAATAGGTCACTACTGTAACATTCCACTCCCATAGAGCATATGCCCGAATGTACTGACGAATATTTGAGAACATAGTCTACGAGAATGACACGTTAAGACGATCAAATCAACTCATTACATATTTTCAGGCATCAAACACATCTTAAGAATTCCAAAAATTCATTTGACCCATTTCATTTACAAATATATACAGTCATAATAGTCATTGCACTTCAGAATTCACACATACATTGTACTACAGTTGAGAAATACAATTCTTGATACAAAATAATTGAAGACATTTGCAAGTACCACTAATCCCGACCACTAACTCATGTCCATATGCAGAAGCTACTTCAACTAGACTAGCTAGATTCCTCCTGGACCTGAAAAAATAATGTTGCAATTTTGATGAGTTTGCGAACTCAGTGAACGAATTATCATCGATTTGCTCACTCATATCAAAACACAAGGACAATTCATAATCCAATTCACATGCAAATCATATCATCTAATATTGAATATTACGTCACATTTTATCATACTTCAACAAGTACAACTTGTGTACAATATTTTGCATCACTATTTCAGAGCAATTCAATAATTCATTCCAATCATCCATATGATACATATCTAGTTGTATATGCAAATGCACATGTGACTCAATTCATTTTTACTTTGTTGTGACTAAGCACCTATTTACTGTCCCGTATCCATTGTAGATATCAGGCTCATTTCATTTACTGTACCGTACCTATGGTAGATACCAGGAACTGAGCCTGTGACTCTTTGTGCACATTCTTGAGCTCAAAACTTTTTTTCACGTTGGTCACTCCGGTTACAACTCTTTTATCTGGTCGTGCTTATCAATTTGATGCATCATTCCATATGCCATGTTTCATTACCTTTCATTCCTGTGTGCTTCTATCACATGTATCAAATTCATCAGATCTAAGTCCAGCAATTGACATTCAGTTGCTCACACATTTCATATTCCTTCTGGCATTTGACATTCAATTGTTCTCACATTTCATATTTATTCTGGCATTTCACATTCAATTGTTCTCACATTTCATATTCAGCATACAGATCAGACAAAAACACATATAATTGAGTTTACACATTTAGGTTAACTCACAGTACGCTCCAAATAAGCTATTGCCTTAATGATCTAGAAATGTCTGGATGCTGACGTTCAATTTGTGCTTCTTTAGAGCCTGTTTGGTTGGATGTTAATTAATGGAATGTAATAGAACGGAACGGAATAGAATAGTTTATAATGGAATGGAATGTAATACAGTGAAACGTTGTTTGGGAGGGATGGAAGGGTTCATAATTTAATGTAGTGAAGTGTTGTTTAGAAGATGGATGAAATGTAATGTATAATAAATAACTATTATACCCCTTATATTAAAATGATTATTGTAGGAGGTTTATTATTTTATTATTAATTATATACAATTTATTATTAATTATAT
>JAOQMS010042741.1:0-13126 GCA_027563885.1 Erythroxylum longipes
GAATTTATTCGTTTTAAGTATCCCTGGTGGGGAATCTCTCCCTCGGGGGAAGCGCGGCCAGATGTCACGCAGGACGTTGGGCCCGTGACCCTCCCAGGGAGGGGTTCCAGCAATAGTAGTGTAGTTTCTTATAGGAAGTTTGAACGAAACACTAACCCTTAAACACTTGAGAGAAATGAACGAAAATCGTAAGGAAAATTCATTTTGAATCTTTACTTTAAGTGATTGTGCGAATCGTGAGTATGTGCATCAATGAAAAAGTAGTCATGATATGTGCATTACTTGATATTTGAGTTGGCTTGAATTTAAAGGATTGTGTTCTTTGATCTTTGTGAAAATGAAGTGGTAGAATTGATTGGTTGTACTTATTTTGCTTGGGGAACAATAAAGATTCAAGTGTAGGGATATTGATAGGTGTGCATTAGGTTATGTTTTTATAGGAATTTGGCACGTATTTTCTAGCATAATTGTTGTTTATTGTTCTAGTTTAGGATTCATTTTGTATGTTTTCATTCAGTCTGATTTCCATTGTTATTCTCGTATGTTTGATGCTAATTGAGGGTAAGAATTGACTATTTTGTGTAAGAAAGAAGAGGGAGAACTTAAAAGTTGAACAGAGGATCAAAGAATAGAAGATAAGAAGAGGGATTCTATGCTTAATTCCCACATTCATGGGAATCATGCAAATTCCCAAGGACGTGGGAATTACAGAAGAAAAGAGGAGTGTCTATTTCCAATTCCCACGTTCGTGGGAATCATACAAATTCCCACAGACGTGGGAATTGTAATCTGGGGCAATCTACGAGGCTTCATTAAACCTAGGGTTTTTAGACTATTTAAGCATCATTAAGCCTCCATCTTCAAGGGAAACGACACCTACCTTTAGAAACATCATCCTTGAGTGAAGGACACATGTTTTTAGCTTTAAGGAAGGATTGAAGACAAGGATCATCATCAAGATTGGGCAAAATAGCACATCAACACCAAAATTCCAGATTTTGGAAAAGAAAAGAAGGAGCCTTATATTCAATTTTCTGTCACTTTGATTTCTTCCTTTCTTTGCAAAATGGTTTATTTGATTGTTGATGATATTATGGAGACCATGTTAGGCTAATTTCATATTAGGTATTGCTTTTAAACTATTTTGTTAGAACTCCTATTTTATTGAATTGAATGCAATTGTCATTGTTGATTGTTATTCTTAATTGTCGTCTTGCAACAAATTGAGAGAGTGAGTAAGATGAAATTTATGTAGCATTGTACAACGAGAGTTGGAGACCTATAGACTGGCAATCATCACATTAATTGAATATTTAGAAGAGAGATCTTGACTAGTTAATTGATCACCCATAGGATAGCTTAATAACTAGTTGAAATGGTAGAGTCATCGGGTAGGTTGAGAGATCGTTCAATTGATTCCCGTTAATTCAAGTAAGGACAAATAGTTATACCTTGAGAGATGGTGGTTAGTACATTTGGAAATCTTGGGTGAGACATAATTTAATCAATAAAATAAAAGGGAGGTAAAATAGGGAAAAAGTAATATCTAGCATTTAGATTCTTGAATTCAGATTTTCTGCAATTTCGGTATTGTCCATTATTTGCATTAGTATTTTAATTTTAATTTAATTTTCTAGGTTATTTGCATATAACAATTTCATTTCTTAAACAAAGTTGTGTCTAAATTAAGCAATGTCTAGGCATCAATCTCTGTGGGATCGATATCCGCTCTTTTTAACTACAAGTCACGACCCGTTCACTTACAGTTTTCTAGCGTAAAACAAGTAGATATGTTTTACCTTCAACAATCATCATCACAGTTGCATATCGGGACAATCGTGTAAATCTGCGCTCATATTCACTCACTATCATCTCCCTCTAGGTGAGACTCAGAAACTTCCTTTGCTTTTGTTGGATATACACCTCAGACAAATATTTCTTCCTATAAGCAGCTAGGAAGTCCTTCCATATCAATACTGGTGGTTTTATCTGACTCTTTGGTACACTTTCCCACTAATGTATAGTATCATCGTATAACAAGCTTACAGTATATACAACCTTTTCATTATCCTCACAGTTCATCTGTTCCAATATTCTTTCTGCCTTCCTCAACCATGTTTCATCTTCTTCTAAATCAGTTGTCCCATAAAAATCCACTACTCCATACTTCCTCAACCTAGCAAATTGCGTTACTTTCTTAGCTGGGGTTGGGGTAGAAGTTTGTGGCATCTAGCCTATTTATTGCCTGGACAAAAGTCTAAGCAAAGGCTTGAAACAGTCTAGGATCAAAGGGATTAGGCATTTCCTCTTCAGGAAGAGGTGACTCATGCATTTGTGGTTAAAAGGGCTCACTATCTTGCCCTATAGTCTCTTCAACAATTATTGGAGCTCTAGATTCATCAGTGTCCTCCTCTCTTGGTGGAGAATCAGCTACAACAAATCTTTGCAAAACTCCTCGTGTTCTTCTATGAGGTGGTAGCTTACTCCTTCAATTTAAACATTAACATTTAGCTTACTTTTCTTTTTAATCTTACTTCCTACATGTATACATGATATACATGTCACTCAATGCAATCAATTAATTCAACAATGCAAACAATTAATTGCACAACATAATAATTCATATCACAACATATTGTAAGCCTAAGAATCCTTAGAAACTATGGGCTCTGATACCAAACATGTTGGAACCGGGTCTCGGAAGTTAATTCATGGTTACAATATATGAGGCTTAGGTGGACTTGGGTAACTTTAACAGAAATAAAAATAACAAAGTCATAGTTTGGCCAAATAAAAGAAGTCATGATTGTTCTTAATAAGAGAAGTCACAGCTGTGACTTCTTTAGTCACGGCCATAACTTAAGTTTGTCATGATCATGCATGAGCATGATCGTGCAAACTACCATGAATGAAGGGTTAGTGCTTGATCATACTTGTGCATGATCATGCACTCTCGCGAGTGAAGGGCCAGGGCATGATCGTGCACTCCTGATGGGTAAGGGCTCTGTTACGATCGTGCTAGTGCACAATCGTGCACCCCTGATGTGCACTTCAACTTGTAAAAATCATATCTCCCAATTTTCATATTAAAAAATTACAAACTTTGCACCATTAAAACGGTAAGAGGATAACCTACAACTTTTATGGAGATAAATTTGCCTAATTCGACCTACATCAATACAGTTTAATCATTGAAATCAGGCTGTAATTTATAATTTGGGGATAGTGCTACAGCCTCTACCAATACCAATGATGTTATAATGTAAAGGCTATATCTCTTTCGTTCAAAGTCCAAAAATTACAAACTTTATACCATTAGAAAGCTAAAAGGATGAACTATTATTTTTCTGAAGACCAATTTATCCAGTTTTGCCAAGATTAATACAATTTGTTCATGGAAGTCAGAGTCACTAATTATATCCCCCCTTTTTCTTCTTTGCCTATTATAAGCTTTTACATATTCCAAAAGACTCGAATCTAACAAGCACTAATTTTACATACTTGACTCCTAACATAAAAATTTAGTTTAAAACTATCTAGGGCCATCTAACAACATACAATTTTATTTCCAACACATTTAACAACCCAACAAAGAAGAAAATTATGAATATATACACAAGGAAAATTCTTTAACTCTTACTTTCATTGCTTAATCAAAACAGAGTTTGCAGATAGCTTTAATTACATATCAAAGGCCACATCAGTAGAATAATACAAAACATATATGAATGATTATGCTTAATATGCTTATAAAGCTACCCAAAAGTAATCAAACAAACTTAGTTACAAAAGATAGATAACTTGGAGTTTGCCAATGCTTACAAAGATTAATTATCTATTTGTTCTGTACCTGAGGAGTTGAAAATAATACGGTGAGCTACAAAGCTTAGTGGCTAACGCTTATAGCCATTGGAAAAAAAGCCACACACAGTCAAGGACATACACACACACACACACACACACACACAGATATATATATATATATATTCGCATTTTAGTCTTAGCAATTACGTTATCCACATTTCTAACTCAAAGAAACTCATAGTCAAAACATGTTATCACATAAATCATATTATGTAAATTTAATCGTCAAACATAACAGTCAATTATGTGTTATGCTCAACAAATTAAGATGAAATGCACAAACATAATGACTTGAGAGAATCCCATTAGATGAAATGGAGAAACTGAAGTTTACTCCATGAAAAAAAGAGTCTGTTTCTTAGGAGGTCATGTGCCACAAGTGGGCAGTTGGGAGAAGGCTTTAAGTCAACGTCCACGTGTTGAACGAAATGGTATCTCTCTTGCCTAAACACAAAAAAGTTTCAATGCTCACTTCATTTCATCATATGTTCATACTTTCATGCTTTTTCCTCTTTTCATTAATACAAAATGCCATCACATCTTACAAGGTATAACATGAAAATAAATCATAGTGCATTTTCCAACAATTTCAATAATTCAAAGTCAAGCAATTAAACATACAAGCATGTAAGAAGTTAGCCCATCACATAATAACTATAAACATATTACCCACCTATAATAGTAAGTCCAAACTCAAGTTTTCCTTTCCTCTTGCTCTTGCCTTAGATTTTCTTGGTTTCCTTCAAACAACCAAACTTTCATTTAAACTAATATACAAATAGACAATTAATAAATCTTTAATATCCAAAACTAAGCTTAGACTTAATAAATTCATGATTTATCTAAGCTATAATAACTAAGATCTGGTTGAATATCCATGAAAATAAAAAATGGGTTTCTTGGTCCTATCCTTTCTTCCTTTATTTCCAGCACTTAAAACTCATTTCCTCTAGTTCCTTCTCCTACCAAAGTAAGAAGAAAAGATAAAAGGTTACCTAAACTCAACTGAATCCTCTTCTTTCTCCTTTTTCTTTCTTTCCTTCTTCTTTTCTTTTGGTTTGTTTTCTCCTTCTCTTCTTCTAGTTCCTTTTACATTTTTGTTTCTTTCTTACTTACTTCTCTAACACGTCTATCTTCTTCTTTCTCATTTCTTTTATTAGTTATTTTAAGACAACTTTTAATCTTTCCAAGCTTACCCTTCCATATTTAGTTTAATGCCTACTTACTCCTTAACTTAATTATAACATTTCTATTTAATACATACAAACACTTGTAAATAAATATAAGAAATCATGGTTTTGACTTAAGTCACAACCATGTGTAATAAAAGAAGTCAGGTTATGGCTTATTAAGTCACAATTGCGCTTAAGTTTAGGGTCCAACAAGAAGGCAATGGAAGAATTTCCAAAGGCGTCAAAGGATTAAACCCATAAACAATCTCAGAAAGGAGAAAATTAAGTAGAAAAATGAATAGCATGATTATAATCAACTCAATGTGTGGGAAACACTTTTCCCAATTCTTCAAGTTCTTTTGGATGATCGCACGCAACAATATGGTCAAAGTTCTATTTACCACTTCAGTTTGACCATCTATTTGAGGATGTGCAGCAGTAGAAAACAAGAGTTTAGTTCCAAGTTTATTCTATAGAGTTCTCCAAAAGTAATTAAGAAATTTCGCATCTCTATCACTCATAATAGTCTTTGCCAACCCATGCAATCTTACAACCTCTTTAAAGAAAAAGTCAACAACATGAATAGCATTGTTAGTTTTAGAACAAGCAATAAAGTAAGCCATCTTGCTAAATTGATCATCCACCACAAATATGTTATACTTTCCATAAGATGATCTAGGCAATCCAAGCACAAAGTCCATAGATATATCAACCCAAGTATGAGAGGGGATGGGTGAGGGAGAATATAAACCATGTGATTGAACCTTAGATTTTGCATGCCTATAAGTAATACACTGAGCACAAACAGAAACAACATCCTTTCTCATATTAGGCCAATAAAAATGTTAGTGCAAAAGAGCTAAAGTTTTCTCAACCCCAAAGGGACCCATGAATCCACCACCGTGTGTCTCTCTAATAAGTAATCCATGCATAGAGCAAGATGGAATGCAAAGTTTATCTTTTTTATATAGAAAGCCATTAAATCTATAGAAATTACTAATAGCATGTTTTTCATAAGATTTCCAAATTAATACAAAGTCACAATCAGATTTATACATGCCTTTCAACATCTCAAAACCAAGTAATCTAGCATGCATAGAGGTAAAAAGAGAGTATCTCCTAGAAAAAGCATCAGCCACAATGTTTTCTTTCCCTTATTTATATTTAATAACATAAGTTTCAATAAATTCCAGCCACCTAGCATGTCTCTTGTTCAATTTACCTTGAGACTTTAGAAGTTTCAAACTTTCATGATCAGAATGAATGATAAATTCTTTTCGCCATAAGTAATGTTGCCAAGTTTCTAAAGACCTTTTTAAAGCATACAACTCTTTATCATATGTGGAGTAATTTAAAGTAGCAACACTTAGTTTTTCACTAAAATAAGCAATAGGTTTAGAATCCTGCATTAAATCAACACCAATGCCTATTCCAGAAGCATCACATTCACCCTTAAAAACTTTAGAAAAAATAGGAAGAATCAGAAAAGGAGCATTGGTCAATTTTTCTTTCAAGATGTTAAAAGCAACGTCCATTTAAAAATCACATTCTTTTTTAACAATTCATTCAAAGGGGCAACAATAGTAAAGAATTCATTAACAAATCTCCGATAGAAGCTTACCAAGACATGGAAGCTTCGAACTTCATTTGCATTCTTGGGTGTTGACCATTCTCTAATTGCCTTCACTTTCTCTTCATCAACTTGAAGTCCTTTAGCACTTACAATAAAACCAAGAAACACAATAGTATCCATGCAAAAGGAACATTTTTCTAAATTGGCATAAAGTTTATTCTCTCTTAAAAGTCCAAACACTTCATGAAAGTGTTTCACATGATCATCTAAACTCTTGGAATACATTAGAATGTCATCAAAATAGTCAACCACATACTTTCCAATAAATGGATGAAACACAAGATTCATCAAAATCATGAAAGTACTAGGTTAGTCAAGCCAAAAGGCATAACTAACCACTCGTACAACTCAAATTTAGTTTCGAAAGCAATTTTCCACTCATCACCCTTTTTCATGCTAATTGGATGGCACCTAATTCTAAGATAAATTTTAGAAAATATACAAGCACTATGTAACTCATCAAGCATATCGTCTAAACAAGGGATAGGGTAATGATATTTCACCATGATTCTATTGTTGGCTCCATTTGCCATCTTTCTTATGAACAAGTATAACCAGCACAACACATGGGCTCAAGCTTTCTCTCACAAAGCCTTTTTTCATAAGCTCTTCAACTTGTTTTTAGATCTCCTTAGTTTCTTCTGGATTAGCTCTATATGCAAGTCTTTTTGGAATTAAAGCTCCAGGAAGGAAGTCTATATGGTGCCCAATGCCTCTCAAAGGGGGGCAATCCATCAGGAATGTCCTCCAGAAATAAATTGCTGAAGTCCTGCAACAAAGACAAAACACTAGATAGCAAAGATGGATCAAGCTCATTAATAGTTAAGAAAACATCTTTATATAAAAGTATATAAGATTCTTCACATTTTAAAGCTCTCTTGATCTCGCTTTTTCCAACAAATAGAGTCGCTCTCTTTTCTTCATTTTTCCCACTCGTTTTATTTTCTCTCTTTTTCTTTCTTTTCGACCTCTCTCTCTTTCTTTTCTTTTGCTCTCAATTTCCATTCTTTCTCAATCCTCACTTGATTCCCATAAGCTTGAATGGGCCTAAGAGGTTTCAGCACAATGTTTTTACCATGGAAAGGAAAAGAATAACAATTTTTGTATCCATCATGCCTAACTTTCCTATCAAATTGCCAAGGCCTACCAAGCAAAACATGTCCAGCATACATAGGTGCAACGTCACATAAAATCTCATCATGATACTTGCTAATAGAAAATGCAATCCTTACCTGTTTGGTGACTTTCACCTCACCACAATCATTTAGCCATTGCAATTTATATAGTCTAGGATGAAGTAAATCACTTGTTAATATAGAAATCACTTATAATATGTAAAATACACAAGAAGGGGGGTTGAATTGTGTAAAATCATCTAAGATAGTTATCTTTATAAACTTCTTGATTTTCATGAAAACTCAGACGATTACAAAACAACGCACTTAATTTGTTTGAGTAATGCAACAGCGGAAATAATATCTTTTTCATCTAACTACAAAAATTAAAGAGATAAAGGTTAGAGAATATGACACCACAATTTATATTGGTTCACCATTAACCTTTGGGCTACGTCCAGTCCTTAGAGTTTATATAAGATTTCACTATCTCTTCAATTTTACAAGTATTATTTCTACTCTTTCAGAGCCTCTTCAGGTCTCTTTCACAAAGTATTCTTTATTTACTATCTTAGCCTCTTCAGGCTCTAGCCTTCCTTTCACCAGAAAAGATATTGTTTGAGCTTTTCTAAACTCACGCTCTAGGTGTTCTTGATCTCTGTCTTTCTTCTTTTCACTCAGGATATTTATTCAGAGGATTAATGCAAGATATACAGTGTGCATAACAATTTTTCAAAAAAAAACTAATTTTCCTCTTTTTTCACTATTCTCCCCCTATTTGTTATTAATAAAAAAGAATATCACTTCAAACGCTTCAAAATTTTAGAAAACATATATTGAATATCAGCGCGGATCATCTGGAGGTCTTGTTCAGCAGAAACACGTAGAAATGCTACTTCCACATGAAGATCACCCACTATGTCTCTTAGTTCATCAACCTTAGTATCTATTTCTTTAATATGTTTAGCTAAGGCTTCTTGAACTTCCTTCTGCTTTTGACTAGCTCCAGTTCAATTGATGAAATTCTTCAAGAGCTCCGAATTAATGGTAGGATCTTGTAGCTTTTCACTTAGTGGATGAAGATACTCAGAGACAAATGGTTTTCTAATTGAGTCGTCTAATTCAATTATTGTGATAAAGGGTAATTAAAAAGGTTGTGTTTGGTGAGGAATGTCAAGATCATCAGGTTTGGGTAGTTTGAAAATTGTTTTCCTAGAACGTGTAGAATATCTTTGACTAAAGGAATGAAACCTAAGGGTTTAAAATGAATAAGTAGATGAACAAAGGTTTCTAAGTAGAAATTGATACCTTCAATTGTGATACTTTTGTACCTTCCTTCTGAAATTGCCCCAGCTACCTTGAAACTTTCATCTTGAGTAGGTACGCCAAAGTTACTTCCTAATGGCCTTGATATGTGGTGTGAAATATAGATGCCTACAGGTTGAGCTGCACGACATACATCATCTATATTCTTCATCGCCACTGGAATTCCTTCTTCTGTGAAATCTTCTTCTTGTCTCTTAGGGAATTTCTTCTTCTTTTCTTTATCTTTGCTATGTACCAGTGTTGGACGTCTTGGTTGTACATCTGGTACAATTCTTATTATTGTTTTGTTTGTTATTGGGTAAATGGTGTAAGGATTCTGCGTCATCTTCAATAGATATGGTTCTGCTTTTTCATCTCGCAGAATACCATACAATCTTCTTTCTTCAGGGCTTATAAAATGTATCGTCTGATTGCTTACTGTTACAGGTTCAACTTGAACCTTAATTTTTGTATAGAAGGTTCTCTTATGATCACTGAACCTCTGTTGCGATCAGGCATTGATTCTTCAATTATCTTCATCTTCAAGTCTTCTTTCTTCATTGGTTGCATGGGATTATAAGTAACTTGCTGCGTTTCCACAGTCTGTGTCTTTTGTTGAACATCAGACGATGAAACCTTCCTTTTTTGAGTCGGTTTCATATTCTTTAGTTCTTCTGCTGGCTTAGAAGAGAGTTGTTGTTGAGACTTCTTCTACTTAAATACTAACTTCCTTTTTATCTCTGTCTCTCTAGACGGTTGTTCTGATTGAGTTTGAGGGATAGAGACAATTGCTTTGGTAGGCTATTGCTGTTGTTGTTGTTGTTGCTCCATTGCACTTTCAGAACCTTGACTAAGAATCAGAGTTTTTTGCCTTTTCTGTTCTTGTTGCCGTAAGGTCATCAGTCTTGGTGACCTTCTTGACTTCTTGGGTTTTTCTTATTGGAGCATCTCGTCCTTCCTCTTTAAAGACACTTTATAAGTTGGTTGTTGAACTGAACTTTCCTTCCTTTCAGGAATCGTCTTAGCTTTTAGTGGCTTCTAAGACGATTGTTCACTTTTTACCTCTGCTGAGATTCTTCTGGACCACTAAGGTTTTACTTGTATTCTAGATGAAACATCTTCTTTCTTGCTTCATCTGATTGAAAGCTCCCCCTTAGACTGTGCTTTAGGTGTGAAATCTTTATCTGTTTCAGCTTCAATCTTGATCTCCATTTTGCGAATAGTAGAGGCATTGATAACACTCTTAATATTCAGCTTTACTCTGTTTCCTCTATCAAGTAGTATTCTAGATTCTTTGAAGAATCTTGTCAACAGCATACCGTAAGGTAACGAACCACTCTTCTGATTATAATCCTCCTTAGCCTTTCTCATGTATTTCAGGATCAAGAATGGAAGATTAATAGATTGGTATGTGAGAAGATGAAATAGACAATGTTCATCGTTCATTGTCACCAAACCCTTTGATCCCGCTCTTGGTAGAATACAGTAAAGAAGAATTGAGTGAAGAACCCTAGCCTTTGGCATTAGATTTGAAGACTTCTTGACCCCTGGACTGGATCCATATAGTTGTTGATTGATGTTGTCTTCATTATGAATAATCCACTTTGTATTGTTGAGTAGTTTTGCTCCTTCATTTGGATATTTAGTAGCCCTCACAATAAACTCTTGTGTGTTACTCACCGACAACCTATCTACCTCTGATATCAAGGTGTCATCTACCACCTTTGCATTCTTCCAAAACTCATACACTTCATTTGGATACACTGGATCTCAGATTTTGAAGAAATTTTCCCAACTGCTTTGATCTCAGGTTCAATATCCATTCGATCATCCTTCAGAGAAGTGAAATCGACGAGTCTCCTATAAACAAGAGATTTTGACATTCTTCTAATCTGTAATAAATAAACACTAAACACAAAGATGTATTTTGCTTAAAGAAGTGAGGTTAGTATGTATAAGATATTGAAAGAGAGATATAAAATGAAAGTGAGAAAGATTTAATGAACAAAAGATTGAATTGTCTTTGTTGAGAGCAACCTTGAAGCAAGTCAATTACTAAGAGAATTCTAGAATGCAGAGTGTTATAGGTATTAGAGAATTTCTTTTTATAAACACTCTTGAAAAGTTACCGTTTGTAACGTCTGTGACTGATCCATAGGTAATCATAATATTGATACTACTGAGTAAAAGTTACTGTTACTATTCTTTCTTAAGAACTTATGACTTTTCTGCTTCATTAGGGCGTATCGTCTGGGTCATAAATTTCAGACGAATGGTCATTTACCATTACCATATTCAGATTTCATCTAATTTCCTTGAATCTATCTTCACTTAAGGGCTTGGTGAAGATATCTGCCCATTTTTTATTCGTCTCAACAAATTGTAGATTGATGATTCCTATCTGTACATAGTCTCTTATAAAATGATGTCTAACTTCAATATGCTTTGGCCTTGAGTGTTGAATTGGATTCTTTGAGAGATTGATAGCACTTGTGTTATCATAGAAGATTGGCATTTGATCTTCTTGGATAGACTAATCTTCTAACTGATACTTTATCCATAGTATTTATGAACAACAACTTACAGATGACATGTATTCAGCCTCTGCATTAGAGAGAGCAATTAAACTTTGCCTCTTGCTTGACCACGAAATTAGATTATGACCAAGAAAGTGACAACCTCTACTTATACTCTTTCTATCAATCCTGTCTCTAGTATAATCAACATCACAGTAGCCAATTAACCTGAAATCTTTACCTTTCTCATACATTAAGCAAAGATCAGTAGAACCTGCCAAGTATCTCAATATTCTTTTAAAAGTAATATAATGAGATTCTCTAGGATCTGCTTGAAATCTTGCACACAAACAAACACTAAACACAATATCAGGTCTACTTATAGTTAGGTAAAGCAAAGAACCAATAATTCCTCTAAAAAGAGTTTGATCAATCTTCTTACCAGCTTCAACCTTAGATAAGATGATTGAAGGACGTATAGGAGTTGACATTGGTTTAACATTTTCCATTTTATATTTAACTAACAGTTCTTTGATATACTTTCGTTGATGGATAAAAATCTTCTCTTCAGTTTGTTTAATATGTAAACCAATAAAGAACTTTAATTCACCGATTATACTCATTTCAAATTCACTTTTCATAAGAAAATCAAAATTTGAACATAACTTTTTCGAAGTTGCACCTAAGATGATATCGTCTACATATATTTGCAAAATAATAAAATCATTTTTGATACTTTTTCGAAATAAAGTTTTATCAACTTGACCTCTAATAAATTCATTTTTAACCAAAAAAGAATTAAGACGATCATACCATGCACGAGGTGTTTGTTTCAATCCATACAAAGCTTTATGATGTTTATACACATGATCTGGTTTATCAATGACTTCAAAACCAGGGGGTTGTTTAACATAAACTTCTTCATCTATAAAACCATTCAAAAAAATCACTTTTCACATCCATTTGAAACAGTTTTATATCATGAAAAATAGCATATGCAAGTAAGATCCTAATAGCTTCTAATCTAGCTACAAGAGCATATGTTTTATTATAATCTATTCCTTCTTGTTGATTATAGCCTTGAGCTACTAATCTAGCTTTGTTACGGGATACCTTTCCTGATTCATCTAGTTTATTCTTGAATACTCATCTAGTGCCTATGATAGACTTATTAGATGGTTTAGGTACTAGAGTCCAAACTTTATTCCCATTAAATTGATTTAACTCCTCCCGTATAGCTAAAATCCAAGATTTATCTTGAAGGGCTTCATCAATTTTCTTAGGTTCTAATTCAGAAACAAAAGCTATATTGGCCTCTCTTCTAAACTTAGATCTAGTTCTCACTCCTTTTGATGTTTCTCCTATAATCAGGTTTTTTGGGTGAGAAGATTTGTAACATCCCGTTTCCATATAACGGGTTGAACCATGGAAACAGGTACACGGTCGATCAATCGAGAGATTAGGAAAACACCTCTCATGCTCATGCATTTGTGAATAAGTGATCTTGCACATGAAAAATAC
>JAOQMS010042742.1:0-13125 GCA_027563885.1 Erythroxylum longipes
AAACGGTTTTAACTAAAATGGGCCAATTTGACTTGTCACCTTCCTGTACTTTATGTTTCATCGCTGAAATATAATATCTTTCGCTTTCAGTAAGCAAACAAAAATGTTTTGAAAAAAAAAATCATACCGAGTTTTAAATGTTAAGTGATGTGACACGCCACCGTCGCGGGGCACGGATTCAGATATCACTATCGATATCGGGTTCGTGTCCAAAGGGAGTGGGGTGTTACATTGGATGTGGGGATTATTTACCATTTTAGATAGTGGGTGAGTCTAGTGCAGTGTGTGCCTAAAAACGGTGGCATGATAGTGATGGAGAATGAACGTGGTGAAAAGATTTCTACTAGGACCATCATAGGTTGGCGAGTGTTTATTGATTATAGGAAGCTTAATTTGTCCACTAAGAAAGACCACTTCCCTTTAAATTTTGTGGACCAAATGATTGAGAGAGTGGCTGGCCATTCTTTTTACTGTTTTCTTGATAGATATTCAGGGTACAATCAAGTGTTTATATACCCAGAATACAAAAAGAAGACCACTTTCACGTATCCTTATGGGACTTTCACTTATCGGAGGATGCCTTTCGGTTGATGCAATGCACCAAACACATTCTAAAGGTGCATGGTGACCATATTTGTGAACATGAATGAGAACTTCAAAGAGGTATTTATGGATGACTTCTCTATCATTGGAGATTCTTTTGATCATTGCTTGTTTAATTTAGATAGAATGCTTCAAAGATAAGAGGAGTCTCATTTACTCTTAAACTAGGAGAAGTGTCATTTCATAGTCCAAGAGGGAATTATATTGTGCCATAAGATCCTATGCAAGGGGATTGAAGTGGATCGAGCTAAGACCAAAGTGATAGAAAAGGTAAAACCTCCCATCAACATCAAGGGCATCCAAGCCGTGCTTGGTCATGTAGGGTTATATAGATGGTTCATTAAGGATTTTTCTCTTATTTCTAGATCCTTGAATCATTTATTAGTTAAAGATATGCCTTTTGTGTTTGATTATGATTGTTTAGATTCTTTTAACAAGTTGAATAAGGCACTTACAACAACACCCATTCTAAAGTTGCAAGATTGGTTTTTTCCCTTCGAGATTATGTGTAATGTAAGTGACTATGCTATTGGTTATGTACTAGGCTAGTAGAAGGAGAAGAGGTTGCATATCATTTGCTACACAAGGGTAGGCCCATCTGATGGGTTCTTCTGCTCCAAGAATTCAACATTGAGATTAAAGATAAGAAGGGAGCAGAAAATGTTGTAGTATACCACCTATCACGACTTGAAAGGGGCACTATGAAGAAGAAGAGGAAATAAAGGAGAGCTTTCTTGATGAGGCTTTAATGATGGTAGAAAATACTTTTCGTCCTTGGCTTGCAGGTATTACAAACTACCTCTCAGGTGGTATTCTTCCATCTGATCTCTCATATCAACAAAGGAAACGCTTCTTATTTTAATGTTCTCGCTATATTTGGGATGAACCTATACTTTATAAGATATGTGATGACAGTGTGATTTGCAGGTGTGTCCCTGAACATGAAATGCCTAAAATTTTGATGCAATGACATAGATCACTTTATGCAGGGCATTATGAAGCTAACAAGACTGTTGCTTGGATCTTGGACTGTGGATTCTATTGGCTAACCTTATTGAAGGATGCTTAAGATTTTGGGCTGAAGTGTGATAGGTGTCAAAGAGTGGGCAACATATCGAAAAGGGATGAGATGCCACTTTCAAACATCATACAGGTGGAGATATTTGATGTGTAGGGCTTAGATTTCATGGGAACATTCCCATTCTCCTTAGGTAACACTTACATATTAGTTGGGGTTGATTATTTTTCCAAGTGGGTTGAGGCCATAGTTACTCCAACTAATGATGGCAAGGTAGTTCAAAAGTTCACCAAGAGGATGTTTATTAGATTTCGGGTGCCTAGAGTAATCATAAGCAATGGGTGGAACCCATTTTTGCAACAAACCCTTTGACGCTCTTCTGAGTGGATACAATGTTCATCATATAGGGGCTACCCCTTACCACCCCCAAACCAATGGCCAGGTGAAGGTGGTGAACAGACTGCTGAAGAAGATTTTGGAGAAGGTAGTGAGTACTTCAAGAAAGGATTAGGCTTTGATGTTAGAAGACACCTTATGGGCTTACAGGACAACTTTAAAAACACCCATACGTACCACACCATATCGACTTATGTATGGCAAGGCTTGCCATTCACCATTGGAGTTGGAGCATCGGGCCTATTGGGCCATTAGGTAGTTGAACATGGAATGAAAGCTAGTAGATGAGAAGAGATTGTTAAAACTTGATAAATTGGAAGAGTTAAGATTTGAAGCTTATGAAAATGCTAAGTTATACAAAGAAATAGCAAAAAGGTGGTATGATGCTCACATTAAAAAGAAGGAGTTTAAAATTAGGGAATTGGTGATTTTATTCAATTCATGACATCAGTTATTTCTCGAAAAGCTCAAGTCAAGATGGAGTGCATCCTTCAAGATCCTTCAAGTGTAACCCTATGGAGCTTTGGAGTTGGAAAATGAAAAGGGTGAAGCAGTCAAGGTCAATGGGCATAGATGCAAGCCATACTATTGAGGGACATACTTATAAGAAAGGGAAGTCATCTTTTTCCTTTCTTCCACTCTTTCATGAATGCATGTGGAATGTTCAAGCTAATGACCTTAACTTTGCATGTTTACCTTTTTTTGGCTTGTCTTTGTTTACTTGTCTGCTTGATTTATTTGGCTTTGATTATGTTTGGTTTGAGTTTGCTATGATTTCTTAGTGTTTACTTGGGTTTTGTTTGAGTTTTAACTTGTTTTCTCTTCGAATTTCATGTTGTTTAGGTGATTTTCATGTGTTTGTAGGTTGTTTGAATGTTGGTAATGCATGCTAAGCTTAGAAGAGGGCTAAGAAGTTAGAAAAGTTAGAGTGCCCACGACCCTGGGAATGGGTTTGTTTCCCACAAATGTGGGAACGCTCTTTAGAAACTTTCTGGAGCCTTAACCCACGATTTTAGGAATGGGTCTGTTTCCTACGAATATGGGAAGGCTCTTCAAAATCTTTTTAGAGCCTTAACCCACGATCGTCTGAAGCACAGGGATTACCATGATTGTGGGATCCCCAACTGAAAGATTTTAAAACTCCCTCCTTCTTTCTTCTTCCTTCATCTCTTCACATTCTCTTACTTTAAAACCGACACCCACCCACCCAAACCTCACAAATCCTTCATCTTTCCCCTAAATCTTGGTATTTTCTCCATTTTGTCCATCATTTTTCACTCCTTTAACACTTATTTCACAATAACCACTCAAGAATCCAAGGATTTGGTAAGTTTTTCTCTCTTTCTCTCTTAAAAACGTGCTCACCTCTCTCTTGTAGATTTTTTGCCTTTAATGGCTTTAAAAAAGCTTGTAGCCTAGAAACCAACCGACCAACTACACCTCTAAGTCTTCAGAGAAGGTAAACATGATATGGAGGCCACTTTTTGTGCCCTATTCCCTATTTGTTTGCAAGAGGAAGGTATGAGATTTGGGGATTTTAAGGATAGAGAGTTATTGCCTCCTAGGTACTTTGATTTTGACCTGTTAGAAAATCTAGGACTAAGGCATACCATTGAAAGATTGGCTGCAAATATTGGTTGGGGTCGTTCAATTCATTATGACGTATCGATATACCCCATGATAACTATGGAATTTTCACCACTATGCACTACAATCCTAAAATGGACATATTCTGGTTTAGGATAGGTGGCCATGCATATAAGCTTGATTATACTATCATTCGTGTACTCTTTGACTTATCTAACACCAAAGTTTTGGATGACCATGATGATTTTTATGTTGATGATTATTGGAAGATCCTTACGGGTGAAAACACTTTTGACTTTAGGAATGCACCTAACATTTTTATTTATAGCACCGAGCACTTACTTCTTTAAAAGTTTATGTGCCTCATTGTTTTTAACAAAACTGAAAGTAACAAGTGTTCGGCTAAGGAACTTTTCTTTTTTTTGTGCATGGATCGTAAAATTAAAGTAAATACCTCTTATCACATTTTTCGATCTATTGTGAGTCGCATTGCTAAGAAAAGCTCATATTTTGACACTACTTACATTGTTACTGTTTTAGATTTGTATTACAATACTGATGTGGATATTGTTCACATAGCTTGACCTGATAAGTTTGATGTACCTTATTTGAGACATTCTGAAATTTTGGAGCCCCATTCTATGGAGCTCCGAAATCCTCAGACACGCACTGCTGTTAGCAATATGAAGGGAAAGGATGCAGTCACTTCTCAATGATTATGCAACTAGCTGTTTTCTTCATTGAAGGTTCCCAACAATCGTGTCAATAGACCATTTTTCCCTTTGAATGTGTGCCAACAGGTTGTTTTCTCCACCAAAGGTGCCCAAAACCATGCCAATGGGCTATTTTTCCTATCGAATGTGTGCCAACAAACTATTTTCTCACTGAAGGTTACCAATGACCATGCCAAAGTTCTTTTTTACCATTAAACATGTGCCAATAGATTTGCCAATCGGCTGTTTTCGTCACCAAAGTTGCCTAACGATAGTGCCAATGGGCTATTTTTCCCATCAAATGTGTGTCAACGTGTTGTTTTGTTCACCAACGGTGACCGATGACCATACTAATGGGCTATTTTTCTAACCGAAGATTTGCCAATAGACTGTTTTCTAGTCAAAAGTGCCCAGTGACCATACCAACATGCTTTTTTACCATTGACCATGTGCCAACAAACTTTTTCTTACTAAAGTTGCTCAACAACCATACCGAAAGGCTATTTTTCACACCGAACGTGTGCCAACAAGTTGTTTTGTCCACCGAAAGTGCCTAGCGATTATACCAATGGGCTATTTTTCCCACCAAACATGTGCTAATAGACTCTTTTCTCATTGAAGGTGCCCACTGACCATTCCAACTGGCTGTTTTTCCCACTGAAGGGATGCCCATCGATTATGTTAATAGGATGTTTTACCTACCCAAGGTGCTATGAGACCGTACTATCATGCTATTTATCCCACCGAAAGTGTGCCAACAGGCAGTTTTTTCACTAAATATATGTCCATTGACTATTTGTTCCAACGCAAGTGCCAAGCGACCATGTCAATGGACTGCTTTTCCCATTGAAGTTATGCCAACGATCTATTTTCTCACCAAAGGTGCCCAATGATTATGCCAATAGGTTATTTTCTTTACCAAACATATCGAGTGACTTTGCCAATGGGCTATTCTTCTCATTGAACTTGTGACAACGGGCTATTTTCTCTATCGAAGGTGCCCAACAACTATGCCACTAGGTTATTTTTCCCACTTAATGTGTGCGAATTGACTATTTTTTCACCGAATGTTCCTAGCAACCATGCCAAAGTGCTTTTTTACCATCGAACATGTGCCAATGGATTATTCTCTCACTGAAAGTGCCCAGTGACTATGCCAAGGAGTTGTTTTTCCCACTAAAGTTGTGCCAATGTGTTGTTTTCTCACTGAAGGTGCCCAACTAACTGTTTTCTACATCGAAGGTGCCCAATAACCTTGCCAACGGGTTTTTACCATCAAACGCTTGCCAACTGACTGTTTTTGCACTAAATCTACCTAGTGACTATGCCAAGGGGCTGTTTTTTCTAATTAAAAGTGAGCCAATGGGATTTTGTAGCACTAAATGTGCCAACGATTATGTCAATTGACTGTTTTCTTCACCGAAGTTGCCTAATGACCCTGCTAGTGGTCTATTTTCCCTACCAAACGTATGCCAATAGGCTTTTTTGTTAACCAAAGATGCCTAACGACTGTGCAAATGGGCTATTTTTCCTACCAAATGTGTGCTAACGGACTCTTTACTCACCAAAGGTACCCACTAACCATTCCAACTAGTTGTTTTTCCCACCGAAAGGGTGCCAACGATGTGTTTTCTCACCGAAGATGCCCTTTTATTGTGTCAATAGGTTGTTTTACCCACCCAAGGTGCATTTTTACCACCGAACGTATGCCAATAGGCTATTTTCTCTACCAAAGGTACCCAATAACCATACCAATAAGCTATTTCTCTCATCAAATGTGTGCCAATGGAATGTTTTCTTACCAAATGTTCCCAGTAACCATACCAAAGTGTTGTTTTACCATCAAACGTGTAATAATAAACTATTTTCTCACTTCAAGTTACCAACAACCATGTCAAAGAGCTGTTTTTCCCATTAAAGTTGTGCCAACGGGTTGATTTCTCACTTAAGGTACCCAACGACTGTGCCAATAGGCTATTTTTCCCACCAATTGTGTGCCGGCGAACTATTTTCTCACCCAAGGAGCCCAGCAACAATGCCAAAGTGCTTTTTTACCATCGAACCTCTGTAAACGAACTATTTTCTTAATAACGGTGCCCAACGACCACGTCAAGGGGTTGTTTTTCCCACTGAAGGTGTGCTAACAGGTTATTTTGTCAACAAAGATGCCCAACGATTGTGGCAACTTGCTGTGTTTCCTTAATGAAGGTACCTAGCTCTTGCCAACGGGCTATTTTTCCCACAGAATGTGTGCCAACGAGCTATTTTCACTACCGAAGATGCCCAGCCACCATATCAATAGGTTATGCTTCCCACTAAACATATGCCAACATGCTGTTCTCTCTAGAAAATATGCCTAGTGACCATGCCAATAGGTATTTTCCCATTGAACGTGTGTCAACTTGCATTTTCTTCGTTGAATGTATGCTAATGGGCTATTTTCTAAACCAAAAGTGCCCAGCGATCTTGCTAGTAGGTTATTTTTCCCATCGAACGTGTGCCAACGAACAATTTTCTCACCAAAAGTGCCTAATGATTATGCCAAAGTGCATTTTTACCATCGACCTCTACAAATGAGTTGTTTTCTCGTTAAAGTTTCCCAGTGAACTTGCCAAGGGATTGTTTTTTCACTAAAGGTGTGTCAATGGGTTGCTTTCTCGCTGAAGGTGCCCAACGACTATAACAATTGGCTATTTTCCTTAATGAAGGTACCCAGCGATCGTGCCAATGGCTATCTTTCCCTCCGAACGTGTGCTAACTAGCTATTTTGACCACCGAATGTGCCAAACACATTGCAAATGTGTTATTTTTCCCACCAAACGTGTGCTAATAGATAGTTTTCTCAAGAATGGTGCTTAGCCACCTTTCCAACGTGCTTTTTTACGATCAGACATGTGCCAACAGACTGTTTTCTCACTTAAGGTGCACAAACAACATGCCAAGGTGCTATTTTTCTCATTGAAGGTGCGTCGACGGGCTATTTTCTCACCAAAACTGCCTAATGGTTATGCCAACTGGCTGTTTTCTTCTTCGAAGCTGCCCAGTGATCGTGCCAATGGGTTATACATCCTATTGAACGTCTTATAACAGGCTATTTTGTCCACCGAAGATGCCTAGGGACCATGCCAATGGGGTATTTATCCTACCAAACATATGCCATGGGGGTGTTTGTTTCATTGTCGATGTGTAGTAACCGTTCCAATGGGCTATTTTTCCGAATGTAGGTGTGCTAAGGGGTTGTTTCCTCATAAAAGGTGCCCAACAATTATGAAATTGGTTAATTTTCTTCATTGAAACTGTAGAGCGACCAAGCCAATGGGCTATTTTTCCTACCAAAGGTATGCCAACGGGTTGTTTTCTCTATCAAAGGTGCCCAACGAGCATATCACTGGGATATTTTTCCCACCAAACATGTGCCAACAGACTATTTTCTCACCAAAGATGCCTAGTGACCATGCCAACGTGCTTTTTTTACCATTGAACATATACCAACGGACTTTTTCTCACCGAAGGTACCCATCAACCATGCCAAGGGACTATTTTTTCCACTGAAGGTGTGTGAAAGGGTAATTTTCTCCCCAGAAGTGCCCAACGGTAGTGCCAATTCTCTGTTTTCTTCACTGATGTTACCCAATGACCATACCAATGGGCTATTTTTCCCATCGAATGTGTGCCAATGGGCTGTTTCACCCATCAAAGATGCCCAACAACTATGGCACTAGGCTATTTTTCCTATTGAATGTGTACCAATAGTCTTTTTTCTTGCCAAAGGTGCCTACTGACCATTAAAAACTATTTTTCTCAGCAAAGGGGTTCCAACGATGTTTTTTCTCACTGAAGGTGCCCATCAGTTATGTCGATAGGCTGTTTTACCTACCCAAGGTGCCAACCAACCGTGCCATCGTGCTATCTTTCCCATAAACTAATGGCTTATTTTCTCCACTGAATGTATGCTAAGTTTTGTTTTTTCCACTGAAGGTGCATATCGACCGTGTCAAAGGATTGTTTTTCCTACTGAAGGTCTATGAATGAGTTTTTTTCTTAATAAAGGTTCACAAAGATTGTGCCAATGATTTGTTTCTTTACAAAACATGGTAAGTGACCATGCCAATGGTTTAATTTTTTGACCGAAGGTGTGCTAATGAGTGTTTTTCTCTATCGAAGGTGCCTAGCAACAATTTCAATAGGCTATTTTTTTGACCAAACTTGTGCTAATAGAATATTTTCTCACCAAATGTGCCAAAGTGTTTTTTACCATTGAACGTATGCCAACCGACTCTTTTGTCACTGAAGGTTCCCTGTGAACATGTCAAGGTGTTATTTTTCCCACTGAAGGTGTGCCAATGCTCTGTTTTCTCACGAAAGGTTCCCAATTGGCTGTTTTATTCATCGAAGGTGCATAGGGACTTTGTTAATGAGCTATGTTTCCCACCAAAAGTGTGCCAACGAACTATTTTCTCACCCAAGGTGCCCAGCGACTATCCCAAAATGAATTTTTACCATTAAACCTATGCCAACGAAGTCTTTTCTCACTAAATGTGCATAGTGAACATGCCAAGGGTCTATTTTTCCTAATAAAGATGTGCCAACGCGCTTTTTTCTCACTGAAGGTGCCCAACAATTTTTGCCAATTAGCTATTTTCTTCGCCGAAGTTACCCATCAGCTGTGCTAATAGGTTATTTTTCCCACCAAACGTGTGCTAATAGGCTAATTTGTCAATGAAGGTTCCCAAATAGCTGTTTTCTACACCAAAGGTGCCTAGTGATCATGCTAATGGGCTATTTTTCCCATCAAACGTGTGCCAATGGACTATTTTCTCACCTAATGTTCCCAACGACTATACCAAAGTGCTTTTTTACCATTGAACCTCTACAAATGAACTGTTTTCTCGATAAACTTTCCCATCAACCTGACCAAGGGACTATTTTTCCCACTGAAGGTGTGTCAATGGGTTGTTTTCTCACTGAAGGTGTCCAATAATTGTGCTAACTAGCTGTTTTCCACAACAAAGGTACACAGTGGCTGTAATAGTCGATTTCCAAACCTACTAAGGGATTAGAGTGTTAGTCACATGAATTGCATCATATTAGAATGAATTGGTACATTTGGGATATGATTTCAAGATTTCATTCTTATGCATAACATGAGCACATACACACATCAATTTTGATTTAGAAAAATTACACTCAATTAACATGTTCTGGGGTATGAAAGCTTCTAAATAATTGAGATATGTTTGTGCTTTTCTAATGTCTTGTATTTTGATTTACAAATAAAAAGAATTGACAGAATTCAATTAGTGATTTGGAGTTAATTGTTACAATTCGAAGACTGACAGATTAAAACGCATATTTAGACTAGGAAAAATTTCAAGTAGCAAGATAAACTGACATATGGAAAATTAGAATGGCTGATATGAATATCCTTCGGTAAAAACTATTATGAAAAGCTTCACTTTGTGATGGGCACAATTGTCGTTGGTAAAGGTAGAGGGAAAAGATTTGCGCAAATTTTTCTGACAAATATAGTTCCGTCGACAAAATTTACTTTGTTTAATATTCAATTTCGATGTTTTACAGACGGTAAAGTATTCTGTCATTGATTTTCTGACAGTCTTCCTTCTCCATCATTAACTTCAGATCAGTCATTTAAAAAATAGAAACGACGTCATTTGGTTTAATACCAAATGATGTCGTTTCAATTTGGGGTTAAATACACCCCGAACCTATCCATGGTTTTCTCCACAGTTCTTCTTCGTTTTTTTCTCTTCTCCTTCTGTCGTCGTCTTCCTTCTCCTCTCCTCGCTATCACTGTCCTTCTTCCTTGCTTGTCTATAGCATCTCCTCTCCCTGTCGTGGTCATCCATCGCATGTTTGCAGCTAGTCCTCTTCTCGTCGTCGCCATCCGTCGTTAGTGTACGGTGATGTTTCTCTATTTTTGTAATATTACGATTTTGTTTCTCCATTTGTTGAGTTTTATATAACTTGCTGACTTGTGCTTTTTCTTATGTGAGTTGAATTTAACTAGTTTTGATCCTGTTAACTATTCTTAAAGGGATGTTGCATATACGAATATACAAATGTTGTCTATGACCTAGGTTCTATTCTGTACATACTAAATGTTGCAATGTTTTAAAGAGAAGGGATTTGAGGTTGAAGTGTGTATTTGAGAATGAAGAGAAGGGATTCATGTTGTTAGAATTTGGTTCAATTTCTGTTTTCTTAGAATTTGGTTAATTTTCTGTTTTGTTAGAATTAAGATTTAATATATAATTTGTAGATATAATTTGAAAACAATTTGATAAATAAGGTTAAAAGGTTCCTCTTTATTTTTTTTCTAAATTTTTTCACCTAAGGTACATGTTAAACCATAAAGCTAGAGTGAATGAGCTTACAATGCAATGATTAACATATAAGGCTAAAAGGCTTCACTAGCATTTAAGAAAATATTCCTAATTATAACCTATACTAAAAATTTAAAATAGGATAAGCTGGATTAGAAATACGTTAGGTCAGTTTAATAAAAAAATCATGTTACTAGTTTTTAGATACTTATCAATTAAAATACAATTAAGAAACTTAGTATAGTTTAAACATAACTCTCTAAAGAATGCTTTCATTTTATGACTTGCTATAACAAACAAGTTAAGCACACTTGATAGAATTAAGAGCTCTTAAATCAGAAGCTCCAACTAAATTATTTTCCATAGTGAGAACAAAAATAAGAACCATCTATGTTTTCAATGCAGATACTCTAAGGAATCATGGTTGAGAATACAAAATTTCTACAATCATTATTATAGTGGGCACCATTAGGAAAATATAGTGGTATAGACCTCTAAAAGGTAATAATTTCAAGTAAAGGATTACCTCCTAATCAAGACAGCATTGAGCTTAGGATTATATGTCATTTGAAGAGAAAGAAATGAAAGGAACTTCAAGTATAAGTTTTAAGATTTACAAAAACTTCATCTAAGTACATTGTCCTAGATAAAGGAAAACATAAATAACCAATTTTAATTTGATCTAAGTTACAATAAGAAGATGAATTAGGGATCATGTAGCACCCCGTTACTATGAGGTAAATATTGGAACACCCTGAGGACATTCACTTAATATGGTGCGCTAAGTTCAATCACAACATTCACTTAACATGGCATCATCATTTTTTTCTTTATAAGGCATCATCAAGAAAGTCATAATATTTAAAACCAAAATTTTCCTCTTTTCATTTCATAAATCTAAATTTAATACATTGTAGCTTTCGAATAACTGTACATAGACATCATCATAACCTATTACAAAATAAGCTACATGAAAGAGGAAATACACAAAAAGATCTATCTAATCTTCCAATCTCAGTTGATCGACCTGCAAGCCATTTTCTTCATAAAAGTACAAGAATTACGCTTCTTGTACGGTCTCTAAGTAGCAAATGTCCTCCCCCGGTCCTGAAATGTCAACGTGTAATTTTGGGTGAGTTTTGCGAACTCAGATGAGGTAACTATCATCGATGGTTCACTCAATTCATGCAGCACATCAAACATGTAGACATATAATTCACATCTTTGCATTTTTGCATAAAGCATCACATATCACTTTCGGGACAATTATACTGAACATTTCATTCATACAAAAGTACACATGTCAATTGTAAATGCAATGCATATGATTCAGTTTCATTTGTTATTTTGTTGTGACCAAGTGCATTTTTACTAGCTCATATCCCTTTGTAGATACCAAGTTGTATCAATTAACGTCCTATATCCCTTAGTGGATACTGGGTACATGCATAACTGAGCCAGAGGCTCTTATCAAGTTCTGAGCTTTAAGCTCTTTTACTGGCGAATCCGATCACAACTGCCATTATCTTTCAGGCATTCACGTAATGAAATGCATCATACATATTCAATGGTTACACTCATTCAGTCACATTCACACTCTTTCTTATTCACATTTGTCATCGGAATTTTAGTCCAGCATTTAACATTGAATTTCAGAACAAATAGTCAGTCATATTCACATTCAAGTAGCACTTCCAATACAGTCACAACTATAGAACTCCTCAGACAATCAATTTTCCGGAATCAACACAATCAATTTCACATTCATAAGATAATTTAAGCATAATCTAACACAAATAATTAATTTAGTGAGACCGTATAGATTACTCACAGGTTGTTCCTGAAGCTAATGCCTAGAAGTTCCGGCAACGTTTGGATGTTGACGTTCCAGTTGCTCCTCTATATCACACAATATACACAAATCACAATTTGGCAAAATTATGTGTTTATTAATCATATGTATATATATTAAATATGCACAATGCATGTTCATGACAATTCCAGTTATCGCTCTATTATTCTTGTCATGTAAATATTCATATATCCAAACTCATATAAGTATCATTTATACTTATGGTTTATACCTTAATAAAACCATAAAAATTGAAATTCATAATTCCCTGGTCAATTCAGATTTTTCCTATAACAACTTTCGGGTCAATATTTCATGTTCTTTTTGACAAAGAAAATGAAGTAATTTGAGGATAATTTCTCTAAATCTTGTTCTCCTATCTCTTAAGTTTCTAATGAAACCGAGATCATTCAATTTGGTTCAGTATTCTATGGGTTATGCTCAAAATACTACAGACTAAGCACATTTGAAAATGTGGCTTGTACATGATCATACTGTCAAATTGTACAACTCATATCTCTTAATTACCACATTAAAAAATTATGAACTTTATATCATTTGAAATATAAGAGAATAAAATACAACTTTTGTGAAGAAACCTTTGTCTAATTC
>JAOQMS010042743.1:0-13123 GCA_027563885.1 Erythroxylum longipes
TAATTTTACCATTATTGCTTTAATTATTCAATTAATATGATGCCATGTGGAGTATTGTAGTGGTCGCACGTAGCGCTTCTTTATTTTAGGATATGTATCGGAATGACCTACGGGTGTCCCGGTGCGTGCCCTAGGGTAATGGGGTGTTACACTATTAGATTATGAACAATCATTAGCCTGTGAAATTAGTAAATTAGGGGGCCTTTGGATAAATATACATCCTGATTAGAACTTAGTGTAACTTTAGTACCCTATAGATTGTCACATTCATTCATAATTTGAGCCCTTTTAGTTAAGTAGCTTAACTAGTATTTTTTCATGGAAACGAATAGTTTAAAGCAACAAGGTAGGCAACAAAAAAAAAAGAAAGTGTTTAATAAGTGTTCAATAATCACTATTCCGCTGGCCTTCGGGTTGTGAATAGAGCTAGTAGTCAGTTGAAAACGCGATGTAGCTGAGTAACCGGATCGACACGCATCACAAATGTGTGCCTTCGCATAAAAAGGCTATAACGACGTTTCAACCTAGCTGTTAATGAATGACTTAGTCAAGTAACCAAATTGACATTCATCACAAATGTTTGCCTCCGAGTAAAAGGCTAAGTCTCGGGTTAAAATAATAATAATAATAATAAATAAATAAAAATAAAAATTATGTGTTTAAATAAAAACCTACCGTACTTGTAATAGGCTTGAAGTTTCATGGAACTATACCTAGGAACAGTTACTGAGTCTGAGGGACCGAAAAATTATTAATGTGTGTGCACAATTGAAAGTGGTAACTAAGTAACACTTAAGTCTTGATTTAGTTGAAAGCCCTTAGACATATATTTTGTTTGTTAATGATTTGCCATAATTCGAATGATTGTGTCCAAGAGTAAAGTTATTTTATGAAGTCAGAGTCATTGTCTCATTATTGCATTGTGTGTTATGTGTTCTTATATGTTTTGTTGTTTTGTTTGCTTGAGGACAAGCAAACGTTTAAGTGTAGGGATGTTGATAGTTGCATTTTGCATGATGTTTTAGGGTGTAATCTGGTAAGTATTTAGCGTTAAATTGAGAGTTAAGTGTGTGTTTATGTGTTAATTAGCTTAGTTTGTATGTTTATGTGTCTTTTATGGGTTAGTAGGAATCGTTGGGCTTATTGTTATATTTTTAAGGTAACTTGACGTGTGTGCTAGTGTTACAGTGTAAACAGGGAAGAACGTGAAGATTTAAAGAGTTTTGGGCTAAAAGACATAGGCCACTATCGTGCACATTGGCCACAATCGTGACAGAAGAGGAAGAGCCAACAGTAGCCAGGCCACCATCGTGCACTAGGGGCCACGATTGTGACAGAGAGCATCAAGTCAGGCCATGATCATGTGCTTCAGGCCACATTCTTGACATAAAGGCTAACGTGCTGGCCACGATGGTGGCAGTCAGAGCCACGATTGTGCCCTGCGTCGGGTTGGCACGAAAACTCAATTTTTAGGTAATTTTTTAGACTATTTTGACCTCAAATTTGACCTAGAGCTGCTACAAAATAAATAGAACAATACCTCGCATCCACCAGCAGTTTTTAGAGAGCCAAGAGAGCTGTGCAAAAAGAGAGATTCTGTAAAAATTTGAGAGAGACTTAGAGATAGATCAAGCGATTGAGGAAGGAGACGAAGGAAGAGAGGCACGGAGATACGTTTGATGCAATGTACGTCTCGGAACTAGCAGTTTCAAGTAGTCACTACCTCCGAGATCTACTCCAACAGTATTTTCTATTTTTTATTTCGATTTCGTTGATGTACGAGATTTGGATATTGATTAGGAATATTGTCATTGAGAGTAATCTTTTGTCTAAACTCACCTTTGGGTTTTTTGTTCATGAGTTTAATAAAATTTATTTGATTGTGTTTTATTCGATTTATTTGTGATTCGATTTCGATTCTTTATAACTTGGAAACAAACTAAGAGGGTGAGCCGGGTGTAAATCATCGATTTAGGCTAACGAGAGTTAGGTAAATCGATAGGTAGAGAGTTGAATCAAACTGATAGAGTCGTGTAACGAGAGATCAAACATAGATTCCTGGTAGGTTAATAGACAACTTTATAACTAATTTAGGTTTTGGACCAATTGCAGATCGAGAGATTGCAATTTCCATAATTTGAATTAGGGATTATTAATTAGGGTTAAGAATTATAACTCGAGAGACAGTAATTCAACCTAGGACCTTCTAGGCCCTTTAAGTCGGAAATTGGGTAGATCTTCTTTATTTTCGAATTAATTCCCCCTTTCTCTTAATTGTTCACTTCTAGGTTAAGTTTTGGATTATTTGCTTGAGCTGGCTATTTTTTCGTTCTTTTGGTGCTTTAATTTCTCATATTTGATTCTTGATTAATTTTAATTTCTACAATAGTTGTTTAATTAGGTATTGCAAACTTAGCTGCCGTTAGATGTTAGGACTAGTTCCTTTCCTCGTGGGATCCACACCTTAGGTACTACGCGAACGACCAGTGTGCTTGCGGTAATTACCAAGGTTATAAGTAATGCAACTTAGCGCGTGTAACCTTGAGCGAACAATATGGCAGGATTGGCTCTTATCGAGGACTTGGCCGGTAATAGGAAACTTTGACGTACTAGGATACGGGTAAAGGATATCCTTTAAAGTGAGCCGACACAGTCGTGCCATTTCTTTGAAGTCGTATACTGTGATTATTGATTGCAGGTTTTCGATATGAAAAAGCTTTAATAATTTAACCTTTATATTTTGCAAGTATACGGGTCATTTGTGTAGTACCTAAGGTGTCGATCTCACGAGGAGGGTTAATCTAATCCTAAAATCTAAGGCTGAACACAATTGGCAATAATTCAAAACCAACAAAACTAAACAAGAAATTATTTCAATCACGCAATTAATTCCAATAATCAAGATAGCAAATGTAACACCCAATTAAGAATCAACCTAGGACTTACCAATTGAGAGAAAGGGGAATTTATCCCACTTCAATGAAAACCTAATTGATTATGAATTTATTGGATTACAGTTCGAGACGGTCCTAGGTTTGATTACTCTCTCTCAAGTTATAACCATTAACCTTAATTATTAACCCAAATTAGATTATGGGAATTGCAATCTCTCGATTAACAATTTATTCAAAACCTAAATTAGATCTTAAGTTGTCGAAAAAACTACCGAAAACCTATGCAAGATCTCTCTTTACATAAATTTACCGGTTTGATATAATTCTTGATCTATTAAATTACCTAACTCTCATTAGCCTAATTTAATAATTTTTCACTCAGTTCACACTCTCAGTTTGTTACCGAATTATACAAGTGCAGAATTAAAAGCACACGAAATCCAATAAAAATGCAACAATCAAATTTCATTAATATTAAAGGCAAAATATCCCGAAGGTAAGTTTAGACAAATCCTCAACATTTAACAAATCTATCATCTACGGCTATCTAAAATTCTATGCAATTATAAAAATTGAAACTACACTGGAAATAGACTTGGAATGGATGACGGAGGTAGCAATGGCGGGAAACCTCCTGTTCTAGGAAGTATTTCATTTAGGCTTCTTCTCCATGTCTCTCTTCCTTCATTTCTTCCTCAATCTCTCGATAAAACTCTCTAGGGTTTCAGGATTTTGGCTGATGCAAAAGCTCCTTCTCTTGTGTTCTTCTTGTTCTTTAAATAACTCTTGTGTCTTAAGCAGCCCTAGGGTTTTTCCAGGGTCGAAAAGGTCCAAAAAATCCCTCGAAACTTGACTTTTTCTCTTGTTTGAACATCTACTCGTGCCACTATCGTGGCCTGCATCCAACCCTTTCTGTCACGATCATGCACTGGCTTCCATGTTTCTTTCACAATAGTGGCCTATTGTGTCACCCAAAAGTCTTCGAAACTACTCCGTTCTTCGATGTTGACCCTAAAATACTAGCAAACACATCAAGGTATCTTAAAAAACATAATATTTAAGCTCAAAGACTTATACTAACCCATAAAAACACTTAAACACACAAACTATCATAATTATAACCTAAACATATGCTAAACACTCAAATTAACACTTAATACATAACAAATTAAGCCCTAAAACATGATGCAATTCACACCTATCAATTATCATGTGTCGTTTCTACCTTTTAGGAAGTCTCGCCTAATTGTCTAGTCTGTCTCTATTTAGTTGCTAGTCGTGGACAAGTCATTATGTCATACGACTTCGCTTTCTAGCTCTACTTTACCCGCCTTTTAATGGTGAAATGGTTCATCATTTTGCTTTAGTGCCTTGAATAAAACCATATCGTTAACTTATAGTAGCAAATTAGCCTGTATTTATTATGATACAATAGCTGCTGATTGACCATTTGGGGACATCCGATAACATTTAAATGCTACAGAGTAGATTCACATAGCTCCTGCATAAGGATGCCAATCACAACTCGAGACATAGTGAGTAGAACTTTACAACATATTAGGTATAAGCAGACCTCAGCAGCATATCAGGTATATCTATCTGACTATTTTCTTATTCACTTTGTCTTCTAAACTTGCATCATTTTTTTGGAGCTGTTATTATTTTATTTTACGTATTTATTATTACTTTATTCTAATTATTTATCTATTTTTATATACCTAGCTATTTTATTTCTTTTTAACTTTTCATGTCATATTTGCATGTGGGTCTACCGAAAATAGCCTCTCTACTCTGTAGGGGTAAGTTTGCGTACTATCAAATCTCCTCAGATCCCGCATTGGTGCGGGATTCAACTGGGTGTGATGATAATGATGATGAATTAATATGGAGAGTGCTTAATTTTATTCCATCTTTAAACTTGTTTTATTCTTTCTTATTGGTAAATTAAATCCAATATATTAAATTTTACAAATAATCGAGAACTTGCATAATATAAAAAAATTTAATTAGATTTAAATTATAAAAATATTTAGGCATTTGATTAAATTCTACAATTTAATCCACTATAATATATCAATTTAGTCCAAAATTTTATATAAAAATTTAATAGCATACCCTTAATGATAATTGCAATGTAATTAAGCATTTAAGAATTTTATTGAAGAATAAAATAAACTCCTTATTTAGTATAAGTGTTCATCATTCTTTAATAAGAACATTAACATTGTCTAATATTCTATCCCACTCAAGATATTAAATGTTGGACCTCTAAGTATTTATTGCAAAATTGTGCAGGCATAGCTTTGACTAATGTTTGACACTTGGGACTATAGAACAAGGCAAAGATCACATGTATAAGGGAGACACTCTAAGGACTTAGTGTTTGTTGAAATAGATGGACTATGACCAATGGAGTTGACATGAAGTATTGGACCAAACTAATGTGTTATGAAAGGCTTTAAGCTTGAATGACTCATCATCAATGGATAGAGATTAACGAGAGATCTTGGATGATGTGGAAGATAAGTTCAAAATAAATATGCACTAGTTTTAAAAGATAAAGACCATGTGGGAGTTTCATTTTAAGGGAGTGGAGTTCTTTATAGATATGTATATATCTTTCCTATTGAACGTAAATCTCTTATCTTTTTAATTTTGATGTAGCTAAATCCTATTAGATAGAGTCCTAGTTGGATGGAGGTGTCATCTGATTAGTTAATGTGATGTAATCTGACAAAGATAAAGGTGATCTAGTTAGTTTAGTTCAATTAGGATTCTAAAGATGCCTATAAATAGCTTATTTGAGTCTTGCTCTTGGGAACAAAGAATTTTGGGGGGGGGGGGTATTGAGAGAGAGAGCATTCTTTTGTATACTTTTTAGAAAGTAATAAAGGTTTGTTTTTACCATAGCTTTTATGTGTTTATTATTACATATGATTATTAATGCTTTCATAGTATTCTTATTGAAGTGTGAGATTTAAACATTACCAGGGTCATGAGACATTTGAGAACAAGTTTGTTGGTCAACAATCACATAGCAAGGTTAAGTCTTGCTTAAGTGGATCTAAGTGAAATTGCTATGCAAAAGTGTAGTATAACTTAGTTATAAGTTTAGCATCCAGGAAAACCTTTGTAACAAGTAGTATTAGAGCCAAAATATTGATATAGTGGGGGCAGTAATTTGACAAAGCATGTCAATAGAGTGAAGGCACTCATAGGGTGATAGGATTAAATTATCTTACATTTTTTTATGCATTTCAATGTATTTTCAATCCTATTTTTGTGTTTAAATGCTCATTTTGTGGTTACATATAGATTAAAGTATTGAACACAAATATATGCTAAAAGGAAGAAGTTTGACAAAGTTTAGACCAAAATTAGATTGTGACAAGAGCCTGGTGGGTTTGCCACGATCATGACTTCCTCTACCACGATTGTGACAGAGAGAAAAACCTTAAACCACGATCATGCCATTATAAGCTACGATCGTGGTCTGCACTACAGAAGATGCGTTCAACTTTTTAAACTTAAGTTTTTGAGGGATTTTTTAGGCATGGGAAAACTCTAGGGTTTAACCTAAATGGAAAATACTATATAAAGAAAGAGAAATGATATAGAAAAGAGCTCTCCAATCTACCACTTTTGGGGAAAACTCCAAGAAGAGAGGAGGACAAGTAAGAAATTATTGTTACCACTTTTTTGGCAAAGTGGTGGCTTGGAGCTAGCTTTCCAGGAGAGGCTCTCCACCATAGAGATGGTTACAACATTTTTTTACTCCATTTGCCTTAGCTTTTTCATTGGTTTTTATCTATAATCTTTTGTTCATTCATTACTTTCTATAAGCTTAATTATTCTCTTCCAGTTTTAATGCTTTATTTTCATATGTCCAAACCTATTAATATTCATTCCATTAATTTAAAGCTTTCTTAGTGCTAATCATATTTTTACATGTCTAGAATATTTAGAATAAATGTTTGATGGATTTTACAGTTGAAATTTATGAATTTTGTAAGGAACCTTTATGTTATATCAATAGTGTTTATTCCTTCAATTTTTGAGCTTTAATCTTGGTTGTTTGAGCTTATTTATGTGATTTTTTAGGTCTGAATTTATTGGATATTTGAATATTTAATGGTTTATGTTATGGTTTGCTTATTTGTGATGTTTTTGATTAATTTGTGCAAGTTATATGTGCTGAAATTTTTATTTTGATGCAATCAGTTTAGATTTTGTAATTTGAGTTATGATTAGTTATTTGTTAGCATAAAGAGTTTTGATTTCTACTAAGTTAGTGTTGAATTTTGGTTTTTATAACTTCATTTATAATTTCAAGTCTTGGTTTTATTTAATTAAGTATGAGTTTTGTTTATTTGATGTCTATTTTGCTTAATATGAACATGTGTGGCTAGACTACTAAGGAGTTTGGAGATATTATGAGGATGAAGGGATGGATATTGTGAGAATGGAGTTGAAGTTGTCTTGAATTGGTGCTTGTAGGTCTAGTTTGGTTTGGGATTTAGGATATATGTCATGAATTAGGAGTTGCTTATAGGCTTAATCACCTTTTAGGTAACTTTCTAATTCGAAGGCGAGGGTTAAGTGTGTGATATGTAACAGTCCATAGTGATTCCTAGAAGTAGCAATGGGGTAGTTGGATTTTTCAGGATACTTAATCAACTAATCTAGGATCCCATACCTTAAGGTTACACCATATTACAAAACAACTTAATAGTTTTACGCTCAAACCTGTAAGTATATAGGTCGTAACTTATAGTAAAAAGTAGATATCGATCCTACAAGGATTGTGCTTAGGCACCGCTTAATTCAGGTTGCTCTTTGTTTAAGAATCAATTTTAATGAATATAAAATGAAAAATTATACTAAATTAAATAACTAACAATGAACAAATGATGAAGCAAAAGTGCAGAAATTTGGAATTAAGATTTAACAATTAGAGATCACTTTTTCCCAATCTTATCTCCCTCCTACCTTGTTAATTGAATTATGCCTCACCTAAGATATCCTAATGTATTAACTACCCTCTCTCAAGTTATAATTAATTGTCCCTAGCCAAATTAAATGGAGATGATTAAGCAATCTCTCAATCTGCAAAATCAGTCCACCAATTCAACTAGTTATGAAGTTATCCTATGGGGTAATCAACTAATTAGCCAAGCTCTCTATCTAACTAATCAATTAACTTGATGAATGTAGGTCTATAGGGTGCCAATTCTCATTGTACAGCTCTACACAATTTACCCAACTCAATTTCTCAATATATTGCAAGATATAAGCTCAACATTCATGAAAAGCGTCATTCATTCAAATCAACAAAATAGGAGTTCAACAAGTAGTTCAAAAGTAATATCTACAAATAACTTAGCCACTCATAATGTCATTAACATCCCTAACAATCAAACAATCCATAATAAAGATGCTCCCCCTCTTCTTTGCCCAAATCTAGAAAATCTGGAGTTATTGTGCTCTTTGACCAATTTGGAATGGAAATCTTTATTCTCTACCTTTATCTAGGCTTTAACTCTGTTTTTTATCTCAAGGAGGCAAGTTCTTACAATGCTCTACTCAACCCTAGGAATTTGTGCTCTTATATAGTCAAAAAACCTAAACATAATTGAAGCCAACATGTCTCTTCAGGCTAGGGATCCCACGATCGTGGGAATTAGTATGAATCCCACGATCATAAGTTCTTGGCTTACAATTCCTCCACTTCTGTTCTCCTCTCTTGGTCCTTAACTTAATCATAAAGTTGGCCACCCTCCATTCCTACATCAAAATGATCAATTCTTACCCTAAATCAACATCAAACATAAAAGAACAACCATAAAGATCAAACTAAACAAAAAAATATAAAATAAGTCCTAAGACATAACAATAATAATTTATTATGCAAGAAACACATGCCAAATACTTATAAAAATACACAATAAAGCGCAACTATCCCTTATGAGTAAGTGGCCTAAGTTAATTGTTTCCTAGTACCTAATGCGTCTTTGCTATTGAACTTAGAGAGCCTATTCTAGGTTTTAGTGGAGATCGGGGCAATTACAGAGCTCATTAGTTTTTCCTATTTTAAAGAAATTAAGGGTTCAAAATCTTAATCGAGTCCATAGGCTAACACTATGATAAGAGTACCTTTTATTTAGATTCAAGGATCAATGAACATTCTGGAATCCCAAAGATATCTCTAACCCACTTCTTTACCATTGTTATTAGTCTGTTCTAAATTTGCTTTATGTTTGTCTTTTTATTTACATTCATTGCATCTTAGCTGTTTCATTTTCATCATTCCAAGGTGTTTTGTTTTTTTTATTTGAAACATTTGAAATAACATTTGCATCCCAGCTCTATGTGGTTCAACCCTAGCTTGTAATTTATTGCATAGTTTGGTATCTAGGAATTTATTATTTGGTAGTTAGTGATAGGCTATTATAGGTCCAATTCCTCAAGGGAAGAAAAGGTCACTTCCTATTCATTTCAGTTCAAGATTTTGAAGGCAAAAATCCAACAGTTGCATCATTAAAAAGCAAACTTAATGAAGGCACAATAGGATTCTAGATGAGAGATCACAATCTTAAGGTGTGCTATTGCAACGTAGGATGTTGAGTATGTCGATAAGAATTTGGTAAAGGTGCAAGAGTCCTAAGTTTTTTATGGCAAGCAAAGTGCCAAGGAGCTCAAAAATCTTTTGTGGTATATAGAGCAATAATTTACAGAAACAAAGTTTTCAATTCAAAGAAGGTGTTGATCACAACTGTGTATATAATGGAGGATGCAAAGTTGTGGTAGAAAACAAGAACCTCCAATGACATCACTACAGTTAGACCTTTCATTGACACTTAGGAGAAGATAAACAATAAGCTAACAAACCAGTTCCTTCCCAATAACACTTCATGACTTGTAAGAGGAGCTTTAAAGCGTTTAAAGCAAGACTGATCAGTGCAAAAGTATGTGAGGAAATTTAAATCTTTGATGTTGAACATGGAAAACATGTTTGAGGAAGACAATTTGTTCAACTTTATAAGCGACTTATAAGGTTAGGCATAAATAGAGCTTCAGAAGCAAAACGTAAAGGACCTTGTAAGTGTGATAATAACTGTGGATGTCTGGTGGATCTCCAAATGCCACCACCAATTTGAACTAATAATAAGGGCAAAAGGAATGGTGGGACATGGAATGACTTGGTGAAAGAAAAGGAGAAGATAGGTGAATCTTCTCAATGCAAGTACAAGAAACAAACAAAACAGGACATTGCTTATTTCATTTATGAAGGGATAAATTTTGCTCATGAATGCCCAAGATAGAAAGCGGGTGAGGAGAAAATCAATTTCATGGTTGTGAAGGATCAAGGAGAAGGAGGTGAAGACTCGATGGAAGAATTCTACCTCAATAATTGTGCTATGTTGGGCATAATGGGCCTTAGAAAGAAGCGTCTAAACAAAAGCAAGGACAAACTTGATGGAGAGGAAAAATGGCATATTGAAGATGTGCTAATGACTAAGGAATCTTCAAAGGAACCATATTTAGACAAGTGTCTACAAATTATTTTAATGAGGACCTCAAATTCCTTTGGTAAGAGTGGTTTCTTAAACCCCTAAGTCCTAATTACAGAATTGTGTAAGCATTAGGGAGCCTTGACCAATGTTTAGCACTTGGGACAAAGGAATAAGGCAATGATTTACGATTAGTCAAGGAAAATTAGCATTGTTAATGAGTTGGCATAGCATATTGATAAAAATCTTCTATGAGATACAAGATTTAAGTGTGAGAGTAAAAGATAGCTTGAGATGGACCTTGGTTTAAGGTTAGATAGATCATATGCATGAGGGAGATAAGTGAAAGTACTAAGGACTCAATGTGTGCTCAAATAGACATATCATAAATAGTGGACTTAAGATGGTTAAGCATTGAACCAAACCAGTTTACTATGAAAGGCTTTGGGCTTGAATGACTCATTGTCATTGAATAGAGATCAAGGAGAGATCTTGGATGATATGGCAGATAAGATCATAGTAGATATACATCAGTTCTAAAAGATAAAGACAATGTGGAAGGATCATTTGAAGATAGTGGAGTTTCTCATAGATATGGATGTATCTTTCCTAATTAAATGTAATATCTTATCTGGTTAGCCATGATGTAGCTCAAACCTATCAGATATAATCATATTTGGATAAGGGTGTTATCCAATTGGTTAGTGTGATGTAATATGATAAGGATAAAGGTGATCTAGTTAGTGCAGTTTAATTTAATTAGAAGTTTGAATTATAAAGTTAGAGGTGCTTATAACTAGCTTATTTGATTCTTGCTCCTGGGAATAGAAATAGAGAGGATGGGAACATATTGACAGAAAGCATTCATTTGTATACTTTTAAGAAAGTATCAAAGGTTGGTTTTTTACCATGCACTTGTGTGTTTTTTGTTGGCTATGATTATTTAATGATTTTATAATAGTGTTCTTCCTCGAGTGTGAGAGTTAAGCATTATGAGGGTCGTGAGGTATTCAAGAAAAAGGGTATTGGTCGACGATCACGTGGGAAGGCTACGTCTTGCTTAAATATATCAAGTGAGATTGTCATTCAAAGGTGCAGAAGTGACTCCGGTATAAATTCAGTATCTAGGAAAACTTTTGTAACACTTAACATAATCATAAGTTAAATAACTATTCATTTAAAGTATGTTAAGAAAACTAAATTTGACAAAGTGTAATTAAATAATATTATGAGCTTTAAATTTTGATTTTTACAATAAGGTTAAATTATAAATCAATTGATTTACATTATCAAATACATACACTTGAGTTTGTAGTTATCATTTTGTTAAAAAAAATTATATCGATTTTAATGCACTTGTATGATAAGTAAAGCTAAACGAATTTCTTCGCATATTATATATACAAAAATTAGATTTAAATAGATCTGTACGGAACTGATGTCTCATGTATTAGGATGCACAAACCATATTACTCTTAATTGTGGATCAAACTAATAGAAATATAGAAGAAGATGTCCAGATTTCCACACTGAATATACGGAAGTAAATATAGTATTCTTTTTATAAAGGTGGAATCCGACACTAATATTCCAGTGTTATTGAGTTTTTATTAAATAATTTTTACATGCATGTTATTAGAATAAAGTATTTAATTAATAAATAATTTAAATTAATTTTAGTATTTTTATTTTAAAAATTTTAAGTGAATTACATAAATACCTTTACCATACAACCTCTTAAATTAAGATTTTAAAAGTTTTTTAAAAAAACTTAATCCACCAATTTAATTGCTTTCTTTTGAGCAATTAATATGACATCACTTTTTCTGAAAAGAAAAATGAATTAATAAATTAAAAGGGGCTCAAACCAGTATAATGAGATCCGTACCGTTTCGGCTGGTACCGGCCGGAAGGTACCGTACCAGTCGGAGACCGGTACCTGGATCTTATCTTCCATACCGGCCAAAAATACCGGTCGGTACTGGGGTTTTCCGTTGGGTACCGGCTGGTACCCAACATACCAGAAAATTCCGGGTAGTTTCGAAAATTTTGGAAACTTGGAGGACTGATTTGCAAATAAAAAAAACCTAAAATCTACCCCCCCGACCCCGACTACCGTCCATTACCCCTCTTCAGCTTTTCTCTCTAACTCTCACCCTCTCTCTCTCACTCTCTCGCTCTCACCGTCTCTCTCACCGGCGTTTGGATCATCTCACCGCCGCCGACGCCTGCTTGTCATCTTCTACGGTTCTCCTCCTCGCCCCGGTCCTCGTCCTCGCCTCATCGTGTAGATCTGGGTTTGCGAAGTCCGCACTCCGCACCGCACCTCTCCTCCTCGTCGCACCACCGCAAGCCCGCAGCACCGGACCACCACCCACCCTCCGACGCTCACAAGTGGACGGCTGGACCTGGACAACGGTCAACCCAAAGCCCCAACCCGAATAGAGAAGAGAAGACCCGATGGTTAAAATTTTTTTTTTGGGTGTGTTGAATCTATTGATACTTGATTTTGTTGGTTGATGAGTTGATCTATTCTCTTCTTGAGTTCTTGGTGTTTCTTGCAATGTTTTTTTGTATTGTGGATTGGATTGGATTTGCAGATTTGGATTTGTGTATTAATGTTGACTGTTGATGAATATGCTGTCGGCGGTGGGTGGAGGATTGGATTTGGAGGTTGAAGTTGAATTGTTGAAGAAGTTGGTGCTGGTACTTGGTGGA